>JAFFST010052146.1:60801-78992 GCA_022414735.1 Noturus placidus
AGGGGGGCAATCACTTTTTCACACAGGGCCATGATGGTTTGGATTTTTTTTCACCTTTAATAATAAACACCTTCATTTACAAATTGCATTTTGTGTTTACTTGTGTTGTCCTTGACTATTGTTTAAATTGGTTTGATGTTCCGAAACACTTAAGTGTGACAAACATGCAAAGGAACAGGAAATGAGGAAGGGGGCAAACACTTTTTCACACCACTGTATGTACTCGTGCCGAATTTGGTTACCATGACATCCCAGGTACCAAGGTTTGTAAAAAAAAAAACATAATGTATTTAAATATCAGATAAGATATGCTTTCCAAATAGTTTGAGTTTCTTTTGAGTAGTATTTCACGAATAATGTCACCACCAGGAGAAACTCCTCCTATCTTCACAGATCGAGTTGTGCAATGGGAAACAACACACAGGTCAAGGAAAGTTCTGAGTTCAAGTTTGTTGCCAAGTCATGGTGAGAAGCACTGTACAGCACTATGTAAATAAAATTGTATTAATAAATACTAATTTGCCAATTAATTGACAAAGTTCAGAACTAAGGATTAAAATGTCTGAAGAATTTTAGCAACAGTGTTCCACATAATGATCTCTTGGGTGTTCAGTTTCTTAGTCAGGCTTTTAAATGAATTTTGCCGAAGATGTGAGAAGATTAGCTTCACATGCACTGTGCTGTTAAGATAATCTTTTGCTATTTATGGCTCAATAGAACAGTTTCAATTAAAATGGAAATTTCATGACGGACACATTTTTTTACCAGATGATCATCCTGGTGTTCAAATCGTTCAGACCAAGTTGAAAAAGAAAGGAAGGAAAATGTTTTTTTTTGTTGTTGTTGTTTTTTACCGTCATGAAGTACTTGTAAATCAGGAAAACATATTTACTCACACTAATCTCACACTGGGGTTCCTAAAACTTCCAACTTTAATTTCGCGACGTGCGGTTGTTCAGCTTCAGGCTTGGACTCCTACTGACAGTACTTGTGTTTCAGATGAAGTAAAAGGAATTCCTAGTTGTCTCTGTGGACAGCTTTACGGAGGATGCGCAGACGGGACATGACTTCATCCCAGTCCAGATATGCTCCCTCTAGGTGTCTTAGGGTCCTGCCGCCAGATGAGTAGTTCTTCCGGCCGTGCAGCACACGCCAGTTATCAAAGGTTACCAGGTCACCTGTACATAATAGGCAATTATTTATCTCACTGAACATGAACGAATTAGACTACATTTCCAAACTCTTACATTCTGGCCACTGCTACTGGACATGCTGCTCTGTTTCCAATCAATTGTTTTCCTCTACACCAGACAGACCAAAGACTTTCCATGTGATTAGGTCAATAAAGAAAAAAACATGATGCATCATGCGTAATAAAATATCCAGCCAAGTCAGTATGAAGAAAATCCAAAGAGCAATAGAGCGAAGAGTAATAACTCAAATTTTCGCTAACAAACCTCAACGTGAACAGTATTTGTGCCAATCCAGACTTTTTACTTTCAATTCAATAAAGAGAGTTGGACAGAACAAAAGGTGTGTCTCATTAGTCCTTCCGTTCCACTAGACTGACCTGGCGTCATCCTGTAGGTGACTACGTTCTCCGGCCGGTTCATCAGCTCCACAAAGCTCTTCAGGGAGGAGTAAAACGGCTGCACCTGATCGAGAGGTAGATCCAGGGTAGAGTCTCTTGTTGCATTGTTATAGTTTATCCTCACCACACGGCCTTCACGGTCCACACTGCACAAAAAAAGACCAGGCTAGACCTTTTTACCAGGTGGACAAAAGATGGTGTGGTTTTGACACCAACACTGGCACTCATGGACCATGAAGTGAAAGTCATGTGATATATATATATATATCACTGCTTTTCACTGTTTTCTTTTGTAAGCTATGTGACTTATTAGGGTGGCGTTTTGATTTAAGGCCCCTCTAAGGCACTAAAACATGAAGCACAAGGGAACATGTATTACATCAGTGAGGTCTGGTCTGTAAATTAGATGATCTCAGCATACATCTGAATTTCCAAGTGCAATAAAAATTTATATACATGGCTGACCATGTACTACAAGCCCATCTGAGCCAACATTGGAGGGCCAAGTTATTAAACCAGCAGTTCTCAAACTGGTCACAGAAATAAGTATGTTCAATTTATTAAATGCATTTCATCCAAATCTAAAAAAAAAAAAAAAAAAGATGTACTTGTTTAAAAATAGTAAATGCTCTTAAGCATTCTAATTAAATACTTTCTAGTTAATCTCAATTCACAGTACCCAATTAACAAGCTCTATTCAATAAATCCAATCATTTGCATTCTAACGTGCTGAGTAAGTATTCAATGACTGCAGTTTTGGGGTTTCCTGGTCTCCACAAACAGGGACCTTGCGTGCTGTGTGTGTGTGTGTGTGTGTGTGTGTGTGTGAGAGAGAGAGATGGTATTTAATAGTGAATTGTGGTACATGGTC
Organism: Noturus placidus; assembly: GCA_022414735.1. Lineage (NCBI taxonomy): Eukaryota > Metazoa > Chordata > Actinopteri > Siluriformes > Ictaluridae > Noturus > Noturus placidus. Next base: position 63,264 of record JAFFST010052146.1, read on the forward strand.
ACATTTGCAATTGTCTCACTCTATAATGCGGTTCTTGGATTGTATGCTAAAGTCGCAGTAGTCAGAGCCGGTGTCTGTGTAGTCGATGTAGAGGGATGTGAGTGTGTTAAATGCCTCGGGGTCTTCTCTCCTGAGCAGCTCGGCCATGTGGAACCCATCCACCACCTCACTCTCTCCACCCTGCTGGGCCTGCTGCAGACAGTGTAAGAACTGCACCTGCCAAGTCACACACAAACACACACACACATATACAGTATATATATATCTCAAGCTTACATATGTGTCTCAAGCTTACACTGCATTTATTTTATAGGGTTTTTAAGTGCTGCAATAGACTACACCCAGATCCTCTTAAAGAGAATAAATCTGATTATATTAACAGGAGACCAGTGCAGGTCCAGGTAGACTATGAAATTACTTGGAACATTAAATATCTGACAGGGCTTTAACATGGTAATTTACTGCTAATAATTTCACTTATAATCTGTTTTGGCAGTGTAAGCCTTCTTTACACAGTCAGCTATTTTTTTCTGCGATTCTTCACGCAGGATCAGCAGTCGTTATTATACATCCACAGCTGTTGATTATTAATGATATCCCTCTGGGCAGTTGATTTTCCAGCAATCATTTGAATCAGTTTTTGATATCCCTTACTTCTACATGAACATGCACAGACCTTAATTAAACAATCCCACCGGACACAGCTGTAACTGACTTCTGCATTTTTATAAAGGAAACTTTTGTGGTGAGTTTCTAAAAGCAAACACTTTCTAGTACAGATACTATTATATTTGATAGATATGACATTTAAAGTGCTTTTCGTGATCGTTTCATAATACTGTCCTTCCACATTTATATCCCCCAATGAAAGGAAATGAAAACAATTGTGGTCAACGTGATTACAAAGTAGTCTCTGTAAATACATAATAAGTACCAACAATTCTCCTTTATAGAGTTGGGTGTGGGAGAGTTTAGACCCAAAAGGAGGTGCATGCAAGCTTGTATCTTCTTGTCTTCACTTCATGTTGATTATATAAAGAGTTCATTTTAGATTGTAAACATCCTTCCATCCATCCATTTTTTTGCTTATCCTTCCTACTCAGGCTCACAGGGAGCCATCACATTGCACAATTGCACACACATTTACACACCTATTCACAAAATACGGGCAATTTAGGAATGTCAGTCAGCCTACAAAGTATGTTTTTGGACTAGGGGAGAAAACTGGAAACCCCCAATGCAAGGGGAGCACATGCAAACTACACACAAACACAGGGCAGAGATGGGATTTGAATCCCAGAGGTACGAGGCACTAATCCACAATGCCCCCCAGGTGTAAATATGTAATTTACATTTACATTTATTCATTTAGCAGACGCTTTTATCCAAAGCGACTTACAAGTGCACATTCACACACCAATGGTAGCAGAGCTTCCATGAAAGGTGCTAGCTTGCCATTGGGGGCAACTTAGGGTTCAGTGTCTTGCCCAAGGACACTTCGGCATGGGATCACCCGGGCCGGGATTCGAACCGCCAACCCCACGATTCGTGGATTAGTGGAAAACCCGCTCTACCGACTGAGCCACAGCCACCAAGTAATTGTTCAATCAGTGCCAGTTGTAGACACTGTAGTTTCTGACCAGACACTGACCCAGAATAAAACCCATATTTTCACAACCTTTACCAAAGGAGAATTAGATAAGGATTAGGTTTCTACCAGGGTCGGAATTAGGACTATGCAAAGTTAGGCAACCACCTTGGGCCCCCAGGAAGCAATGGTCCCTTAAGAAGCAAATTATATATACTTTTAATCATTAATACTAAATAACTATGTTAAAAATGTAAATATCAATGTTAAAACACTGAAATGAGGGCCCCATTCCTACATTTTGCCTAGAGCCTATAAATCACTTAATATGCCGCTGATTTCTACCATAGGGCTATGAGAGCTAGCATGACCTGCTTATGGGGCACAATGCATTAAAGAGCATGAGTAACCATTTCTGTTTGAAAATTTGAGTATATGATGTGCTAGCAGGTTGATTCGATCAGAGCTTATATAATGTAGGCAAAGCAAATATGGCCATATGCATGACCAAATGTTTACAGTCATATTATCACACGATTTACAGTCAGTTTATGTGGATCATGCATATAATTTTTATGTGTGTGTAGGGTGGTGTACTCACCCCAGGAGGATGGTGCATAGCAGGGTAGTCTGTGTGCAGGCTCAGCTTGCCTGAGGTATATGCTACGTTGTTGGCCATGGGCTTGTCTTGCACTTGCCATGTGTGTCTGTTGAGGCAAACACAGTGCGCGTTTACAATGTCTGTGTGAATTGACTGGAGGAAACCACAGCTGTAAAATGGTTACACTGTTTTTGTAGCTGTACAAGAGAATTTAATATCCGTAAGAAATTGTTGCAATAGATATAACAGATGTTGTGTTATGGCAACACTCAACGAGGCAGTGGCAAACGAGTTTTGCGATTACGACTGCATAATTTGACCCATGTCTCTGTGATGAGCAGTCTGCTAAATGATGGAGAGCCATAGAGGGAATCCTTAAAGTAGTTAAAAAAGAATGAATAAATACCTAAAAATGGATTTAAGAACCTTTGTGTGAGTTAATGTTAATTGCTGCTCTGTTTTAATTATGCCCGCATTTGAGTGAATAAATGCACTGGTGGTTTTGACTGATAATGCATGGTTTCTGTTGAGATTAAAAACATATACAACACCATTTATCTTCAGTGAGCGTTTTATCCCGGTCAAGGTTATGGTGGATCAGGAGTCTATCCAAATGCAGGGAAACACCCTGGTTAAGACACCAGTCCATCACAGGGCACCATACACACACACATTTAGACCTATGGAGAAATTATAGTGTTGCCCATTCATCTACAGGCATGTTTTTGGAAGATGGAAGGAAACCGGAGAACCCAGAGGAAACCCACACAGACTCGGGGAGAACATGTGAAACTCCGCAAAGTGATCCACAAGCTCAGGAATGAAAAACATACCATGCATACAGTTGAGGCTTGAGGAAAAATTCATTAACTGATGCAAATTTCAGCAGCTCAATTCAAACCCCGAAACTACATTCTATTCAAATAGTAGTGTGTGAATGCATAATTTTTGAAAAATAAAGTCTCTTTCCCAGCACCTGATTTCCATTTAATACTGTAGCTTTGGTCAACAAGCGCAAACATTTTCATACTTATCAGTGACTAATGTTGTGATCAAGTACTATGACAACAAATTTTAATCATTTTAACATAAACTAGCGTGTTTTAGGGATTGAAAACATACAGTGGAGCAACACGCTCTGTCTCTCCAGACTTTCTGTCTAAACGAAAGAGACAGAAGGTCTGCTTTGACTGGAGACACATGGAACTGCAGACTACAGCATGATGTCATTAATGAGAAAGTCCAGATCTGTCTGTCATTGTCTGTCATTCTCTCTCTCTCTCTCTCTCTCTCTCTCTCTCTCATCTTCAGTAGCTTTGGACACAGTCAGATCATGATCTGATCTTTTTGTTTGAGTGTGTGTGGCCTGTGATCAGGTAAAACTGGTTCCAGCTGGCATGTGGACCCCTGAACATGTGTTGTCCTTGAACATCAGCGTTAAAGTCACTGTGCAGCTCTGGAGTATATCAACACTGGCTCCAACTAGAGTCGACAGAACACTCGGTGTGTTCCTGCGTTATCTGTCTCTCAATTATATCCCCTTACTTACTAATCTGAGCACTGTTTTCCTTCCGTATCCCTTTTCCTGTATTTTTTTTGGTCTTCATTTTATTTGAAGCTTTATCTACATGGAGGGATCTTAATTGTTCTTAAAGTGTATGAACTACTCAAAATGCTGTCTTCATTTGTAATACATGAAGGATGACTTTCAAAAACCTAAGAAATACCACATTAGTGAGACGGATAGGCTGTAAGTGTCAAATAATGCACTTCAGATTCACTGCGCTGCAGTTTATGTGAAGGTCAGTGGCAGTGGAACTCATTTAAGGGGGGCAGGAGATGTTTGATTTGGCCTAGATTCAGCTTAGGAAATGCTTTCATCAAGTTCATCAAAGTTTGCAAATGACTCATGTTGAACTTTTAATCTTTAACAGCACAGAGAATCCTTTAGAAAAAGAATGATTTAGCAGAAATGTCATTTTTATGCATTCCTTCATGATAAACTAAGGCAGAATTTCACAGCTATGGAGTATACACTAACAAGGCATGAACAGTTTGTGATGTAAGTGGGGAAAATACACTTCTAGTAATCTTTTCAATTATACTGTAAAACTCTGTGTGGGTGTGTGCTTCTTACCCATAGAACGTAAGTCTGAGGTATCCAATTCTCCGACTGAGTCTAGCCAACTGGCCTTGCTCCACTGGTGCCCCCTTCAGGTACACGATCCCGAAACGCCTCAGGGTCATAAGCCAGGCCAGAGCAGCCTTATCATCATGTAGAACCTCCTCAAAATCTGCCATGGGGATCTGCAGAGCAGAGTCCCAGAATTCACGCTCTGAAACAACCCAGAGACATTTACCCGACTAAAAATCATATTACCTCCCCCATAAACACACATTTCTAACAAGAAAGCCTAACACAAACTGAAACAGTTTAATTATATAACATTGTACATAAACTATGAACAATGAAGAAAACATGCTTGTATTGGGAACTCATCTGGAAATGCATCCGCTGTTAAATTCCTATTGAACCCTTCCACTAAATATCACCATATGTTCAGAGAAAACCCATTATGCAAGACTGTTCAATTGAACACACACACATGACCAGCGTAATATGTATTCTGCAGTTTTACGTCAGCAGCTTAGTAGAACGGTTTCACATCATTTCTTGCAATCTGGAAATTTAGACGTAATACTCCAACACTTGTGTACAGTATTAAGAGCACTTACATGCATTTCTGACAGTTAAAGATAATCCTTAACTGTCAGAAATGCATGTAAGTGCTATTAATCACGCCGGGCGCCGGTCAATGAGAACGGTAGCATCAATATTATTAGTGCCATTCTGTGGAGTCCATCTCTTATTACTGTCTTTTTTCTTTCATGAGTCTGGCAGGATAGACGTGAGCACCAACTCCACATGGCAATCATTAAATCAAATAATGGAAATGTAGATGCATCCCCGTTAGCTGCCACATTTCTGTTTAATAGGAATAATCTGTTTGTGTTTTCAAGACATGCCAAGACCAGAGCCAAAACATGGTCGTTAAACATGGACTCAATGTGAGAGAAACAACAGCCACAGCAGCATGTCTGTATCTGTATTCAAGACAGATGGTTTCTTTGGTTTGTTAATGTCAGGTAATGGGAAATGTCATGCTTTTGTCCTTTATATAAGCTCACTGTCATATACATAAATGTTGGCATACTGTGTTACTGGGTAAAAGATTTCAACCAACTTCACGCTGTTGAAAAAGTTCTATTTAAGTGTTGAGTTGATTGAACAGGGTTTGCAGTAATCTGGCCTGGTTGCGTCTAGTCCAGTTGAACCCCATTATGATTGGGGTATCAGTAACTATGTGGCAAATACACAAATTTACAATATACAAATTTCACACAGGCCCAGTTGGTATTGGATAATATTTTTGCTTCAATAAATAACATTATCATTTGAAAATTTCTGAAACAATTTAGTATGAGATACAGACAAAAACCAAAGAAATCAGATGTATGTAATAAGGTTTTTTGTAATTAATATTCAAAGGCATTCTAATATAATTAAAAAACATTCAAAAAATTCAAATGCCTTTAAACGTGAAATAGTCGATATTTTTCATTTTTTACAAATGGAAAAAAATAAAAAAGTAATTAAAATCTTATTCAGTTACACCCATGTAACCGTCAGAGACCTTTTTTCCACACCCCCAAATCTTTCCTAAAGAAATCTGACTGCTCTAATGTGAACACACACACACACACACACACACACGGTAGCAGTGGTTTGTAATTCCAGTGCTCTGTTGTGTTTTCCCAATTTAAGCAGCTAATTATTATTCCAAAGAATAAATTTGACTCAGAGGTGAATAAAGCAGCTCAAACATTCGAGTGTACATTGCATGGGTATTGCTCTATGGAAAGTATGGCACACAAGTCAAAAGGGAAATTAATAGACTTGTGCTATAATTAGAGCTGGGTGAGAACAAAATTACAATATTGGGATGGGAGAGAGCGAGAGCGGGAGAGAGGGAGGAAGCTGGGCACTTGGCCCAGGGTGAGGAGGTTCAGATGGTGCTCCTCTACCATGCAACGGTGCTCAGCATTCCCTTTCATAACGATACGCATTCGCTGCTAGGATTTCCTGGCAGGATGCACTCCAGTCTCAGAGCCAATCAGAGATTAGTCTCACTTTCGCAAAGTTTCCAGCTGGGCTTCAGAGCAATAATACATCACTCTGTCTCAAAGCTTTTCAACGGCTCTCCAGCAAACTCACTACTAAAGCAGACGAGCGCGTTTTAATCCTTGATCATCTGTTGATGTGTTTCTTGTGTTACACATCTGTGCATTGTTCCTTACAGTGAGATTTTTACAATAGCAGCAGCACTAATCTGGCTCTGTAGTTGGCCTTGTCAAACGTTTCAACAGATCAAAAGCAAATGGAACAGAAAAATGGAAAACAAAATCCAAGACTCATTTGCCGACATTCATTTACTTCTGAACGTTTATTAGTATGAGGAGTGTGTGAACGCCAAGCGTATCTAATGTGAAAAAAGGGAATTCGCAGTATAGCAATATAACTTTTAGGGTGGCTTTCACGTTTCATACGCATCCTTTATGAAGCATCTTTTACAACTTAACCACATGCTTTCCCACAAGATTAAGCTCATGCAGAGGCAATATATTCACATTCAATGAAAGCCAGTGGAAATTGACTGAAGATGCATTAGACCATTTTATCCTCCCGTTCCCTTCCCAGAGGAGTGGTCATAATCACCCAGCTGGAAGTTGTAATAGTTAAATTAATTAAAGCTGTATATACACTGTTTGTTTGATTTTTGGCCTGACTGGGTTGACACATAAATCCCAGATCGTAAGAGAATTCTTTGGTCGTTAGTTGAGATCGGTGGATTAGAACGCATAATGTGACGTGCTCACTAGCGGCTGATTTACTGCCGTTGCGACCAAAGACAGCTGATGACAAAGTTTTTGCAGTGTCAGAAATGTTAGTGTGAGCGCCGCTAAAACACTCGTCTAAAAGGCAGCAATAGGAGGACAGTATACGGGTCGACAAAACTCACAGAACAGCTCCAAATACGGTAGTGGCAATGGCAAAAAAAACAAACTAAATGCTAATGGACAGAAGAAATATCCTTATTACCTCAAGCTCTCTCTGAAGACCCTGACCACATTTTCTGCACAAGCCATCACAATGCCTGATGACCTAAGCAAAACGTACTCATTTTCGTTCATCACAGATCTATCATTAGAGGAACTTAACTGTGAAATCTGACATGGAGAATCGTAGAGTTCGGCTAAGCTGTTATTGCTAAGCTCGTACTCAGACAAACAAACCTCCACATTTCTTTCTGCATTAAATTAGCACTCTGAAATAATATCCAGAAAAGCCAAACACGGTGCTCCAGTGTTACTCAACACCATCAATGAGACCCAAGCGAGATTCTGTAGTAGCATATAATACACAAGCTAAACAGCCAACACATCACCTTCAATGAAAGGCTTCTGTAAAGTCTCCATCCCTGTAAACTTAGTTATTTAGGGGCTGTAAAATTAGCTCAGAACAGTTGGAGATGTTGTTAAGATGTAGAACCCCCTCTGGCTTTACTCTGAGCAAATGTAAAAAACAAACACCAGTGACTCGCTTAATTATCACACATGAAAGACAGCAAACAGGTGGAAAGGACTAATGGCACTTTGTCATCAGCAACAGATGCATTAGAGACTGCACAGATGACCCCAGAAACATCAGAGAGTTTTATGAGGACGAGGTCTTAACAAGGTGCGGAAACTGACCTTTTGGCTGAGGTGGTAGTTTAATTGCTCTGCTGGATTCAGTGAGAAGTCAGGAGTAAAGGAAGATGTGTTTAAGACAGAAAAGAGCAGAGATAGATTTTGCTCTATTCTTTCATTAACAACTAAGTTGTTTTGCACAGATATAAAATATATTTTTTAATGGCTTTGGTTCAAACTAGAGAGTTGGTTAGACCTTCAGGAAGTTGCAATGAGGCATGCTATAACTTACACCATTCATGAGGGAAAGTACTTGAGAGTGAAGGCATTTACAACCTCCAGCAGTGGTCCATCTAGAGACTGGCAGCTTTTTGACACAATTCATGAAACTGTTCACAGTTACGTGCTCTTTAAGCCTAGACTCGCCAAACTGTACCCAGGTGTACAGTACCCTGGTCATCTCATTCACACTAGACTGTATCTGTTTTTTTTTTTTTTTTAATTCTTTTAACATGGAGCCACAGAAAGGCAATAATCCAGCTGTGGGCTGACCATGTCAAGTCAAAGAACCATTAGTCTTCAATCCAGACACATGCGGGTTTGTTTGGAGCACGTTGCAGCACTCTTCTCGAGTTGCCTTAGATAATGATTCCATATGGCAGGAAGTGGGAAAAGACTTTCCACTCAAGGGTGATCCTTTAGATGGGTCTCCTCAGAGAAATGCTTCAGGCTTAATGCTGGCCGTTCCAGAAACCACAAATGAAACTACTACACTGATATTGCACACCAAGTTATCATCTCAGAATCAATCGAGAGATATGTATTTTAAATGGTTCGTACATCAGAATAACTTCCTACCAGTAAATTTTTCAAACATGCATTACATCAGATTTGCAAATGTGAACTGGAAGAAACCATGGAAAATTTTAATGAAATTATACACTAAATGAAACACTTAAAAATTATACAAATAAACTTTTGCACTCAAAATGTTTCCAGAGAAATTTGGAGGAAGCCCTATCTTAAATCAGTTGCACAAAATGTCCACAAAAATCTAAAGCAATGTGGCGGTTCAGGAAACTCAATCAGATCCAACTAAAATCAGCACTTATTCCTATGCGCCCAACTGTTAAGACCAATGTCCCTAGATGGAGTTTTAATAACATTTTTAACCCAAATGAGAGGACTTGCTCAGGCAACATGTCCATTTCTACCCAGTGATGTGTTATAGAAAATCTTAAACCAACTGTGAACATCTCTATCCTGCCAAAAAGTGTGACCATTGGGAAGGCCATAATAAAACCAGGGTAGAGGTATATTTTGGATCCATCCTGCTGCTCCATGTAAATGGAAACCTCTAAAAACTAGAGCTCATTTAGTTCCCACAAACCAAAACTGGCCTGGACCTCTTATGATTTGGAGGAGTCAAAACTAAATGAATTATCTGAATTAAATGTAGAATGACCATGCAGGCCACCCTGAAGAACAAAGTGTTTCATAAATAAAAAATCTGAAGGTAATCAAGTAACCCAGAGGGCAGATGACAAATTAAAGGAAAAACCATCATGAAGTGTCTTTGTAACTTTTTGGGCGATCATAAACCACCATAAAAACTTCAATACACTTTGACATAAATTTTACACATCACGAGAACTATATTACAGAGATTTTTTCTTTTGTTGTTTTTTCTGACGATGGTGGGGACACATCGGTCGAAAATCTCCCACAAGTGTTCAGATGGGTTGAGATCTGGTGGCTGTGAAGGCTATATCAACTGAGTTACATCATTTTCATATTCATCAAACTATTCAATGAGCCCTCATACTCTGTGGGTGGGGGCGGGGTCACCCTGGAACAGACCACTCCCACCAGAATAGAAATGATTCTTCACATTGATTTGTCATGACTGTGTTGGCCAGTCACTGCAGGTTGGTAACACTCATAGAACAGAACCGAGTTGGAAATGGTGTTGATGTATCATTTGCTGTGAAGGAAGTAACTCTTCAGATGCATAAGACACAGGAGGCAAACTGTAAGACACAGAACTCACCAGAATTGTAACTCACCCTTTAGAAAAAGTTCCTCCTGCCGTGCTTGTCTTGCCTCTGGTGAGAAGCATCTTTTCTTTAACCAGTCAGGCTCAAACTCACTGCTATGTTGATCTGGCCATGTGATAGAGACCTAAATACAAAAAACAGCATTGACAGGTGCTATTTTAGTCATGCCTATGTAGAGTAGCCTATGTTGTACATGTATATCTAGTAGAGTGTACTTTAGTACGTGTGGAGGCCTGGGAAAACCCTTCACATGGTCTAATATATATACACTCAGCAAAAAAAGAAACGCCCCTTTTTCAGGAGATTGTATTTTAAAGATAATTTTGTAAAATCCAAATAAGCTTTACAGATCTTTATTGAAAAGGGTTTAAATTATTTTTTTCATGCTTGGTCAATGAACCATAAACAATTATTTCAGAAACACTTTGGAACAGTCCTTAAGACACTAACAGTTTACAGTTTACAACTAAAGAGACCTTTCTACTGACTCTGAAAAACACCAGAAGAAAGATGTCTAGGGTTCCTGTTCACCTGCGTGAACATGCCATAGACCTGCTGCAGGGAGACATGAGGACTGCAGATGTGTCCAAAGCAATAAACTGCAACGTCTGTAATGTAAGACACCTAAGACGGTACTACACGGAGACAGGAAGGACCGCGGGTCGTCCTTGCAGTGGAAAAAGACATCTAAATGTGTCCCCTCAGTCGTGATCGAGAACTTGCACATGCCTTGGTGGAAGTGTGGAGTAACATCTCACAGCAAGAACTGACAAATCTGGTGCAATCCATGAGGATGAGATACACTGGAGTACTTAAAGCAGCTGGAGGCCACCAGATACTCACTGTTACTTTTAATATTGACCCCCGCTTTGTTCAGGGACTCATTATTCCATTTCTGTTTGTCAAATGTCTGTGAAACTTGTTTAATTAATGTTTCAGTTGTTGAATATTTGTATGCTAATACAAATATTCACACTTTAAGACGGAGGTCTTCAACAGGGGGTCCGCGGAGGTACTGCATGGGGCTCGCGAAAGTTTTGGTACCAGTTTGATATGACACAATTTCATACAATATATATAATTAGGGGGTCCCCGCTCCATCTCGCGATCAGTTTGGGGGTTCTTGGCCTGGAAAACGTTGAAGACCCCTGCTTTAAGAAATTAGCTGGAAATAAAAGCAGTTGAATGTGAGAGGACATTTCTTTTTTTTTCTTCTTTTGTTTTGTTGCTGAGTATAGTTCTGAAAACTACAAATCTTCCTCAACTAAATTATGGTCAGTACTAGCAATTTAAAATCTGGTTAACCCCAAAAGTGTAAAGAGAATATTCCACTAATTTCACTTCCCCACTTACCTCTAGATTTATTACCCAATCTACTCAATTAAAAACAAAATTACTGCCACATTGTATAGATTTGCAAGCCTACAATGTGAAATGCTTATCATCACTTTGATTACCAGCATCATCCACATCAGTCTGTCTTCTCATCTGAGCTAAAAGTCGCTCTATAAAACACATTTAAAACGCATTTAAACACAAGCCTCCATTGTCTCTTCACGCAACTAATCATTGGCTGTACTAACATCGAGGAGGAAATAATCGCACATTACTTCAGCCAGTTCTGTTGGCTAAATTTCTTTCATTCTGGTGTGTAACTTTGTCCCTCCTTTTGCAATCACAAAATCAAGCAAGCTCCACAATATTTAGAAGAGCTTGCAATTTTTCCAAATTACCGAAGGTTTTCAGCACTTTTGGGCCAAGAAGCATCATTTAACATCATCATAACACGCATTCAGCAAAAGCACTCTTCGATTCAAATGCGTTGAACATGAGTACAGCTAAATCCTTATGGACTGGTAACTATTTAAAAACATTTTAGCTGTTTACCAGAATTCAGAACCACCACACATATTGGTATGTAACTACAGTATATAGTCAGAAACCTCTTGTTTGGTTGTCTTTTCTCATAGATATACAAAAGGTACCTTGTTATTCTCAGTTATTTGCACTTGGTCCATTCCAGTATGCACATCAAGGTCAGTGAGGAGTATTCTCCGTGCTTCTGCTGACTGCAGCATGCACAGAGGGCACTGGCAGTTATCCCGAAGCCAGGTAAATGGATAAAAACTACAGATTCCATCATCCCACTCCACCTGTAGCAGCCTCTTGTGGTCCAGGACTTGAGCATGTCTAACCACTGTGCTCCCTCCAACATTCGGTAGTGGGACCACTGCCAGTGTCTGATGCCTAAAACAAGGCACTTTTCCTGGCATGGAAGGACGACTGGTTCCTTTCAGGACATGCAGAACTGCTCTGGAGGCCGGGCGAGCCAGACTGGAGAACATCCTGATCTGTGGTGTAGCAGTGTAAATCCAACTGTCTTCAAGGAAACATATGAAAAGGGTTAAGTGGTTATTTAATTGTTTTCCAGCCTTGTTTATGAGAACCACACAAATTTACCACAACTTTATTGCAAGATGATAATCTCTTTATTCACTGTGAAAGCATACTGTTGTGTTTCGGAGAAGATAAGGTAACGTTTGAGAAATAACTAGCCGCATGGTACGATTGTGAAAAAGGCGAGAAATTGAAAATGTTTATATTACAAAAAGCAGCTAAAAAGCAGGTTTGTACAACATACACTGATTTTAAAGTAAAGCAAATAATGACCAAAATTTACAACGCTGATGTTACAACCCGCTAGCTTTGGGATGGGAAGTTTTGTTTGTGTGCTGTGCCATATTTTGTGTGCAGGTCCGGACTCCCACCCAGAGTTTCCAGCCAGCCCTATATATCCAGTCCGTATATATCTAGTCCTTATTGAAATTTCTTAAAGATTCCATTAGATCCAGTGGAAAAAAGGAGGTTTTGTGGTATTTCTTCAGTATAAAGACACTCTAGTGTGAATCCTTTTTTATCCTCACAATTCAATTCAACATTATTTGTATAGTGCTGTTGACTACAAACATTGTTAAAAAGCAGCTTTATAAAAATCAGCATGTAGAATTAGATCCCCTAATGCGCACTCAACTGTTCAACGGTTAAGGCTCAGTACCGCCAAGCTGCCAGTGTGGTGCCCTTGAGCAAGGCCCTTAACCCTCACTTAACGCTCACCGCATCATGGTTGACCCTGTGCTCTGACCCTACTGCCTAACAAGCGGGGATATGCGAATAAAAGAATTTCACTGTGCTGTAATGCAGTGGTTCCCAAACTTTTCAAGGGCAAGGCCCCCCAAATGGCATTAACATTTGACCGAGGCCCCCCTTTTGCAAGATGTCATTTTTTTTATTAATAATTACATCTTACATCTTTACATTACATTACATTACATTAGGAACTGATTGTGTGTGTGTGGTTGTCTGAGTGTGAGAATGTATTTTTACACCAAATTGTTGAGGCCCCCCAGGCGCCCCCCTGAGGAACCCTAAGGGGGCCACGGCCCCACTTTGAAAACCACTGCTGTAATATTTAAGTGACAAATAACGGCTTCTTCTTCTTCTGAGCAGCTAGAGGCAATAGTAGCAAAGAAAAACTCCCTGAGACAACATGAAGAAGAAATCTTGAGAGGAACCAGACTTATAAAGGAATCCATCCTCTTCTGGGTGACACAAAGTTGTGGGATTATAAATTACCAATCCACAATTGTATATGATAAAGTCAAACAGTGTTAAGTGTGTTGAAAGAATTTTCAGTTTATAAACTGACGCAATCATGAGCCTTGAGCATAAACTGTTTTTGTTTTTGTCTTTAGGGGATCCACATGGGATCACCCACAGCAACAGACTCTCACCCAAGCCAAAATGAAACCAAGTATTAGTAGAGTTTAAAATGCAAAACAAGAAAACATATACAACATGTAAAAAGACTGATCAAAATTACTACAGACTTCTGCTAACATTTCCATTTACCACACCGCTTATCCTGCACAGGGTTGTGGGGAAGCCTGGAGTCCATCCCTGAGAACTTGGGTACCTTGGTCTGAGTGCCAACCCATGCATATGTGAATGTGCATACACACATTCACACACAACAGACAATTTGGACATGCCAATCAACCTAGAGCACATGTCTGAATATTACTTTGGTGTGATCAAATGTAGCTGGGATTTGCAATGAATAAACTAAAGTAGCATCAAAAGACATGAATGAGCATGAGTTTGGAGTGTAGTCTAGATCAGACTTCCCAGCAACAACATCCATACACCATTTAAAAGGTGACACTAAAAACAACAATAACAACACATGACGTCAGATCAGGACCGCACGCGACTGCCGGCAGAAGTAGGTGAAAGGTCGCTCAAAGAACCAGCTGTATTTCCTGTTATATTGACCTGTTTCAGACACATGCTGTGTTTTCTGTAAGCAGGAGACGCTTTTAAATCATTTAATCACACACACAAAGTGTTTTTTATATAAAAAAAAAATATATATATATATATATATATATAATGTTTAGATTCACTGTCATAAAACAGAGAATACATGCAATTACGTTATTAGTAGAAGTACTTTATAGGCGAGCATGCAAGCGAACAACAGGCGCAGCTAAAGCAATGTGTGTGTGTGTGTGTGTGTGTGTGTGTGTGTGCGTGCGTGCGTGTGTGTGTGTGTGTGTGTGTGTGTGTGGTATTAATACGAGCATGTCTGAGTGATCAGAAAAGAGGAAAAACAATCGTATGCACCAGATGATATAAAAATAAACTTACCGTGTGTAACGGAAAGGAAGCTTCAGTGAGTGTGATTGCATTAAGAGACCCACACACACACACCCACACCCACAGTGACGGTGTAAAGAGGGGAAGAAGTGTGTGAAAGGTCACTGTGTATCATTATCATTACACACCCACAATACAGAAACTCCTTATGCCTCAGGTTTCATGCACAAGTACTTATTAGAATTAAGTACTAAACAGCATACTTACCAATAAGTACCAAGTACTTAGACAGACTTTTTCTTTTTACATTGTTGTACTTATTTGGAGTTTGTTGTAGAGCACAATGGTCAACTCGTGGTGTTTTTATTGTGCTTTGTTAATAAAGTGATGGATTGATCGAATAAGTATTTTCTTAGCAAAATTAGTCGACAGAGTATTTTATTTAACGTCTTTTGTATTCCTGTCAGTACTGCTCCAAGCAGAAAGCATCGCATACGCTATATGGACGGATCTTTTTGGATACCTGATTATCACACCCATATTTGGTTCTTCCCCAAACTGATGCTACAATGTCAGAAGGACACATCTGTATAGAATGTCTTTGTGTGCTACGGCGTTATAACTAAGTGGCACAAACATGTTCCAGCATGACAATGCCCCCGTGCACAAAGCGAGCTCCATGGATAAACTGGAACAATGACCAAGTCTTCTCACCCAGCATCAGTGTCTGACCTCAGTAATGGCCTTGTGGCTGAATGAGCAAAAATCCCGACAGCCACACTCCAATCTCATTCCTAGAAGAGTGGAATTTATAATAACAACAAAGGAGAACACAATCTGTTATCTTAATTGTACTGAAGTGCTGTTTAAGGGTTATTTGAACATGTCCTGTGTGTGAATATTGTTAGTGATAACTTTCTTCACCTTCTCAGCCCGGGTTTGATTGATCTCAATGTTAGAATAGATAAAAAAGAATGCTGGCAAGGGTTCGTCCATATATTACGTCATCAAATTTTCAGCCATTTTTAACCCCCCCTCCCCCATGTCATATAATGTCATCAGCCCCCCCCCCCCCA
>JAFFST010052146.1:87015-104476 GCA_022414735.1 Noturus placidus
TTGGCGGTTCGAATCCCGGCCCGGGTGATCCCATGCCGAAGTGTCCTTGGGCAAGACACTGAACCCTAAGTTGCCCCCAATGGCAAGCTAGCACCTTGCATGGCAGCTCTGCTACCATTGGTGTGTGAATGTGGTCTCATTAGTAAGTCGCTTGTAAATGTAAAATGATATTTCTGTAAAGCTGCTTTGAGACAATGTACCATTGTAAAAAGCGCTATACAAATTGATAAATTATTATTAATTATTATTATAAAGTGCACAATGATAAAGCAGAAACTAGTGGGGATATTTATACTTTTAAGAACACTCTTAAACTGAGTAAGCCAGTAAGCCACGCATTGGTGTGCTCTACTGCTAGAGAGAACAAAGCATACTGCTATTAGATTATGGGGCTTGAGTCAAAGCTTACTCAGCAGTTGGCTCTAATGCGATGAAACATCTCAGAAAGTATCTGTAGTGTTTCTGTTTAATGTGTGTGGGTGTGCTCTCCTCTCAGTGCTCACAAGGGCATACAGTGTAATGAAAGAGGACGGAATACAGGAGTGACCTCCAGAGAGAGCCTAGAGATCCTGAAGCTGGTCATAATCATACTCAACTGCTCATGAGATTTTTCCAGTGGATTTGTGGTCAAATGCCTCACCACCAGTCCCCTGGATTGGTTTACGGGTTGTCGGTCTTCAAAACGTTTTTCCTCATATGGAAACATATATTGAAGCCAAATTTATTCAGTCAGACATCACTGCCCTAGCACGCACACACACACACACACACACACACACACACACACACACACACACACACACACACACACACACAGACTCCAAAAGACTTCATAATATTTTTTTTAAAAAATCCAACTGAATTATGACTTTTGCAAGATAAAATATTGCCATTCAGCCAATATGACTTTGTAGTTTTACAAAAGATTAAAAAAAGCTAGATATGAGGTACAGAACAAGACAGAACAAATTGTTTTGTATATTAATTTTGACGGTCATGCTTTTAATTCAGACAGTCTGTGAAATCAGATTTTTCAGGGCTATAATGTTTGTATGTTATTAGCTCCCAGAAATGGGCAAATAAAAATCTACTGGTATTATAATACTTCATCATATCTGAATTAATCAAAACATTTTAGCACATTATCATTTGTACTTAAATGAGGACTTAAATCTTCAATCAACCAAAGAATTAATCCTAGCTTGAAGCCAACTCCGAACTGGATATCTTTTGAAAGCGTGTAAAGAACGCAGCACCGGGTCACAGGTGTTATTTTGTCTATGTTGAGTTCATGCAATATATCAGATATCGTTTGTACTTCAGAGGAACACAGAGCTAATCACAGAGGTGATTCCTCAGGACAAACATGACATGATTACAATCCTGAAGAGACGTCCTGTCTGAGAAAAACATTAACTCTGACATGTTTGCAATATTGTATAGAGACGGAGGCTAAAGGCATTAAAGCACAGTGACTCTTGTCCTTTAGACCAAATGCTTCATAGCGTGCCGCTCTCCATGGAATGGTGTTTCTTAATGTCTTGCAGTGCTGATACCGTATTGATGAGATCAGAGACTGCAGTCATGTCTGTGCTAGAAGAAAGCCACTATCGTTAAACCATAATGGCCAACACATGTGGCTTATGAAACAGCGGTTGCAGTCCAGTGCTCTTCCTTTTTACATTCATTAACCCATGATGGCTTAATTGTGTATATAGAACTGGGGAAAGAAAGGAAACAATCAACAGTGACATTACGTAATTTATGGAAGGATAAGAGAAAAAAATAAAAGCAAATAAAATGCAGTTGGCAGGAGATACTGGTTGGACATCCAGGCTCTAAACAGTCACTGTTTGCATATTACTGTTATGTTTTATAGAGCCGCAATGGACTGGCATGTTATCCGAGGTGAATTCTCTTGCCTTGTGCTCTTTGGATCCACCCTGACCCTGATCAGGATATACCAGTTACTGGAAGTGAGTGATATTTTGCAGAATTTTTACCTGTGGATTCTGGGACACTTGAAGAACGATTTTTCCTCAATTTATCCTTGCTTTTAAAAACATAAGAAAATTGACGATCCTCCAAAAGCAGTCTCTATTTCCAGGAAATGGAAACTTAAAAGTGCAGTTGAATAAAGTAACAAGCTATAAAACAGCCTTGAGTCAAATTCACTGGCAATAACTTATGTGTCCCCTGCTGCTTCCTGCTGTTTCCACCATTGAGCTTTGTATCCTTGTAATACTAAATACACCTTTTTATTAAACAGTTCAATCAGATTTTAATTTCTGCTAAGAATTTCCCCATACAAATTCAAGTTTTATGAAGTTTAACTAAGCCAACTAAGTTTTAAAACTGAAGCTTTTGCAGTTCAGTGCCAAATCAGCTGCTAAAGAGTAGAGCCATCCATCTATTAGTTCTCTCGCTCTACACTGCTGAACTGCATGGAAAAAATAAGCGTCCAAGGACACTGAAAATGGCTGGGGGGAGAAAAAAATTCCATAAGAGAATTCTGCATAAATATGGGGTTAAAGACACAACAACACTATACAAATATACCAGGTCCATTCTTGAACATTTTGGGTCAATACTGTAAGTGAAACCTTACTTGTACATCCTACATCCACCTCAATCATATTTCCCCGGTGATTCTCACCAACCCTGGCAGCTGGTGTTATCCACAGTTACATACAATACATACTTATCTATTTATTTACAAATAAATGCTGAATGAATTGCTGATAGGTTAATTTTCTTTTTCCTGTAGTTTTGCAAGGTACTGTGCAGAGCTTCAGTACATGCACATACTTCCTGTTAAGCAGATATACTTGTATTTAAATCACACTTACAATTTATTGAACTGTCACGTGAATTTTGGGTTTAATCCAGAGACATTTATTGTTCAGAACCATTCTTATGTGGGTCATTTTGTGGAAAACATTTTACAACTGTGTTAAATGTGGCTCATGAGTAAAGGTTACTTTAAAATGCTGCATTGAAATCACTTTGAGCATGGAAACGCTTAGAAAATATAGAACCCTTAAAGGTTCTTTGGTTTGACATGATGATGGAAATCCTAAATGTTCTATGTAGAGTGCTTCCCTATTAGAAATTATATATATATATATTTTTTTAAAACAACAAGGTGAATAATACAGTTCCTTTCTTAAGTAAAAACCCTTAAGAAAGCCAGGAACCCTTAATTATCCAACAAACCCCTAAAGAACAATTAAAGGGTTCTTTTCTAAGAGACTAGCGATCGAAATGAAATGTGATGGACTTTGGGAATTAAAAGGACCTTGAATGTGACACATTGCATTAACGCTGACCAACGTAATCTATTTAGCTGACAGTTACAGCAGAGATTAATTTTTTTTAATGCAATGGACATAAGGATGCGAGTAGGATTCTTGATATTTCCTCACATTTTTATTGTTGAGTCTCCTGAATTTTCCTTGACAGAAGCCAAAACTCAAATGAAACCCATGTTTCCTCGTGCATGCCTCATGTGCACATCTTTGTTTTAAAATCTTGGCATTGCTAAATGTTTGGACGCAGGCTTTTTTTTAAACATTTATCTTTATTTTTTTTTGTAGTAATAATTAATTGCCTCTTTAACAAAACATATGGTGTAAATTGTCTTAGTAACTCAAAAGTATTTATTCCAGTTATCCTTATTGTCCTGCCAGAGTGATGCAGAATTGTTGTTCGTAAGACAAACTTGAATCTGTTTCAGCACACCAGATTTGAATCATGGTAAAAGGTAGATTTAAAAGTGCTCTAATTCAGTGGGTCCCAAACTTTTCCAGGGCAAGGCCCCCTAAATGGTATTAACATTTGACCGAGGCCCCCCTTTTGCAAGATTTCTTTAAAACACATTAAAAATACAGACTTCTGAATATATCCCCTCTTTTTTATTAATAATTACATCTTACATCTTTACATTACATTACATTAGGAATTGATTGTGTGTGTGTGTGTGTGTGTGTGTGTGGTGGTCTGAGAGTGAGAATTTATTTTTCACACCAAATTGTTGAGGCCCCCCTGGCGCCCCCTGGCGGCCCCCACTTTGAAAACCACTGCTCTAACTTTCTAGAGCTGGAGTGATGGGTTTACGTTTCGCTTTTGGGTTGTTATGCATTCTAGTCAATCCAATTTAGCTGCAATCACATGATCGTTCTCAGTCTTTCAACTGAGTGTATAGTAGTAAAATAAGGTAAATATTTATGATATGTTAATGAAGTATGTATAACTCACTTTTGGACATGTTAATCAATATATATTCCTCACCTTTGGATATGTTAATGAAGTACTCAATATGTATCCTACATTTAGACTTTTTACATAGACTCTTTACTTACAACATGATTCAAACATTTATACTTACCACTTAAAGCATGATTTAAATCCATAGAACAAGGTTGATTTTATGGGATATGTTCTAAATGTGGTTCAGTTGGAGGAATTCGTACCCCTCTGCAGTAAACATAATCTAAGGCCATAAAACACAGGCAATGTTATATATGTGTGTGTTAAGTGTTTTGTGTTTGTTTAAAGCTGTCATTTAGGGCAATAAAAAAAGCAATAAACCAGGCACAGTCCAGGACTGGGGGTCTAAAACGAAGCCCCCTACGCCTGCAGATCAATGATAAGAATTCAAAGCACCAAGATGAGGCTATTAGGGCAATAAAACCCTAGCCCTGGTAAAACTTAGAGTATACAACTGACTGTGCATGCGCCACAAATGCAACTATCATAAGGTTGTGAATAATTAAGTTAAGGTGATGGTGATTGGTCTGGTCTGGAGCAAAAAGTTGAATGCCACGCCTAGGGGTAATGTTACTGCTTGAGGAGGAACTTTAAAAAGCCATGTTGTGTCTGTACGAGGGGTCCTCTGCCATGTTGTGTATGTACGAGAGGGTCCTCTGCAGACGATCACACTTTGTTGGCTACCAATAAAGTTTCTTTACTTTATCAGACAAGTGTCACACACATTTTGTATTTGAAGTCACTGCAGTTGACTTTTGAGCATCTGAACACTATCACTATCATGATGAATGGTAGGATGTATGTAGTAATTATGCTTGATTTTCCTTTAAATTTTTGAAGAAAGAATTTGAGTTGTTTATTAAATGTATGAAACAATAATAAATCCTATGACTCTAAAATCCTTATGAAATAGGATCTCTTTAAAATTCCATTACAGATTTTTTAAGCATCTTTAGGTGCCTGTTTTTTTTTTTTTTTTTTTTAAGCTCCTAGCTGAACAAAAGCCCATAAACTTTGGTATGTTAAAAGAACAGAACATTTGTCTTGTTTGTGATTTTAAACCAGTAAGTTATCAACAGTGGTATGGCAAGAAATAGAAGTTGTTGTGTCATGGACCGAAATGGGATATAAAAATCTGAGAAAAACAAATTAAGTAATTGGCGTGTACTTTCTATTCCATTCAACAATGTCATGGAGCTATTGAGAACTGTTTACAAAGCCACATCCTGATAATGGCAGAATGTCTGACTACACTGTGTGTGTGTGTGTGTGTGTGTGTGTGTGTGTGTGCATACAGTTCTGTACAAAAATACGGTATAGAAATTCTGTAGAGCAAAGATGCCTTCAAAATAATTTAAAAAACATAATAAATAAATACCGTAAAGAGCAGTAAACATTAGTAACTAAAACAAAGTCAATATTTGGTGTGACAAAAAAATAAAAGTAAAACTATAAGTCTCCGGAACAGTTAGTTCAGTTTTATTTGACTGTCGAACTCGCGTCTTATTTTTACAACAAAACCCAGCAGCCTTCATTGTGTTTTTTTTGTCTGAAAAGTAGCCTTTTATGTAATATGCTCCTTTTTTTTTATTGAGATACAAACATTTTTCTACATTTTAATTTTGTGCTAGAGAACTAATGTTTGGGAATCTAAAAATTTTTTGTACTGACTTGATAATGTTGACGTCATAAAATAAAAAAATCTATAACAAAGTTTGTACTAAAAAATAGGTTTCCTAAAGCTTTTGCACAGTGCTGTCTATACACTATATAGATATATAATTATGCAATAATATATATATAGTTCTTGGCATCACACTGACACTGCTGACAATTCCAGCAGGGTTTCTGAAAATTCACTATATATTACCACCCACCACTTTTCCACATTCCTACATGACCATGTAGAGTTGGTTTGATGCTGCTGCACCATTTCTATTGTGAAGCTCACACATGGCAGCAGTTCTTTGAGTCAAGCCTTTTGTCTGTAATAATGAGAAAGGACCCTAAAAAAAAGATTTCTATCAAGATTTTTTATCACAATAATTATGTTCAGCATAAATGCAAAGGCTGCAGACTTGTAATTCTCTCTATTAAGAATACCAGAATATGTTCAAAAGAAAAAAAAGAAGTGAAGAAATAAAGAATGACAGACAGTAATTGACAACCAGCAGGCACCCAGAAGCAAGGACAAACTGTGATCTTTCTGGCTTGGTGCTAGTTTCCATCCATGAGATTATGAGGGGCCTCTTTGTTCCCCATCTGTCATTCTGAAATGTGGAAGAGAGGGAAAAAAAATTACTTGATGAATAATCAGTTTTACAAGCACAGCCTGCTTCACATACCTTTTCCTCTAGGAAAGGTTTACTTCTGATGAATATTCTAACAATAATAGACACATTCAGCTACAATTCTATTAACATTTATTCAACGTGTTTCACAATAAATCAGTAAATTAGTAAACAGCATGCTTCATTTAGAAACAAACCAAATGTTAAGGAGTAAATCTAGCCAAAAAAAACAGCTTCATCTTATTCATTTATTACAACATAGATTCTACAGGAAAATTCAGAGCCTGTCAAATTCCTTTTCTTATGTAAATTATGGCTAGGCCGGATTTAATGCCAAGCATAAATAATGTTGCTACAGCAATGATCTCACCATAACAACAAACCAGCAGCAAGCGCTGTCAGTGAGATTTATGGGAAACCCGTTTTGATAGTATCTGTTTCCAACGTTGCGGTGTGTTCACATGTGTGAAAGATATTTCATATGTTTGTTCCGGGGAGGTATTTAAGGCAGAATGAGGCCAAATCAGCAAAATGTTGATCTTTAATGTAATTTCCAAATGTTGACTTTAGACTGCAGTAATTCTCTCTGATCATGACCCCTGATGGTTATTCCTCTGTGCATACCATGTCTGAATTTAGCAGTGCTGGGATTATTTGAACCATCTGAATAATGTCACATGAGATTTTTCTACACAAACACTGAAACTGTTGCGTTACTGTGTTTATATGTATCGGTGTCTCTTCCATGGAAGACACTCCAAAACCAGTTATACAACAAACGAATACGTCAGAGATGGGTAAAGAGAGAGACACACTATACCTGCACATAAGCATTGTGTATGTGTATGAGTCTTCCAGCTATGCATGTTCACCCCAGCGTAACGCTCCTAGATCTTTCTCTTTCTTTGGACAGACCTTGTAATGTCTGAGAGAGTCGGACAGATTAACTAGGAGGAGATTGTAACAACTCAGAGGATTAGCGACCCAAGAAGACCTCATCCAGAATTTTCCGGTGTAGAATTGGAGGCTCCAATTCATGGCAAAGAAAATAACTGGGAAAGTGCAACATTTAAGCTGAATTCTCAAGAGTTAGGCACTGAAGTGATGAAACATCTTGGTTTGATTAACTTCATTGATATACTTTATATCTAAACCAAATGTTAACTAAAACAAATATAAGCAGACATGTGAAGGCATGAAGTGAAGACCTATCAGTGAGGCAATATATGGTGAAAGAATATTCCTCAAGGTTATACATTTCTGAGAGTATGAATATCAATAACTTTTATGGTGGCACCGTTGTGCAGCAAGTATAGTTCAATCCCGGGCTAAGGTTACTGTCAAAGTCAGTTTCGCATGATCTCCCCATGTTCATGTGGGTTTTCTCTGGGTTCTCCGGGTTCCTCCCACTGTCCAAAAATATGTTGGTAGGTGAAGTGACTATGCTAAATTGCCCCTTAGAGTAATTGTGTGTGAGAATAGTGCCCTGTGATTGACTGGCGTCCCATCTGGGATGAATGCTCCCACCTTGTCGCTTGGCTCCAGATCCACCATGACGCTGACCCAGATAAAGCAGTTACAGGAGATGCAGATGAAGTTTAATTACTGTTACATCTAGGCCCTGATTTATTAGGATCTCAGTCATTGGGTATCCTGAAGGTAATTTACAAAACAGCAATGCTATAATTGGCTATAAATAATAAATGATATATAATTCATTAAATATATTATGTAATGTGACAACTAATAAATAAAAACTAATTGAAATCTGAGTAAATAAATAGATCTGACATAATTAACTTAATTGCATCATTTAATTGCTTAAATAAGCAATTAAGTATTTCATATATTTATTATTTCAATAATTGCTTAATTATTTCATATTATTTCTATATGTGACCTGCATGTGATATACGCCCTAAAATTTAATACCCTCACACACCCATTATGCACACAGAGCTATGCACACAGAGTACCTGTTTGTACCTGCGGCTGTGGCTCAGTCGGTAGAGCGGGTTGTCCACTAATCCACTAATCGTAGGGTTGGTGGTTTGAATCCTGGCCCGGGTGATCCCCAGGCCAGGATTGCCGAAGTGTCCTTGGGCAAGACAAAGAACCCTAAGTTGCCCCCGATGGCAAGCTAGCACCTTGCATGGACGCTCTGCTACCATTGGTGTGTGAGTGTGCTCTCATTTGTAAGTCACTTTGGATAAAAGTGTCTGCTAAATGAATAAATGTAAATGAGTATTTATAACACTCCTATTTTTGTACTGTTTACAATAATTATACAATGAGTGATTCGAATTCAAAGGCAAGTAGATCAGACAAGTTTTATTTTCATTTATTTTCTTCTGTTACAAATGAAAACCATCCATTACATTTTGCATTTTATTCATTTAGCGGATGCTTTTATCCAAAGCGACTTACAAATGAGGAAATCAGAGTTGTAGTATAAGATGCTATGTACAGAATATTTGAAACCTTGAACCTATGGCTATATAAATATAAAAAACTGACTAAAACCAGTGAATACTAGTGTTGTCTTTATACTGGGGCAATGATACAGGACTTGAAATGAAAGTGCTGGAACACAGTCTGGTATGTGACAATAGAAGCAACAAACAACCAGATTAACACACCCCCTTTCATGCACGAGTTATGAAATCCTGATCAAGTATTTTTTTCTGTGTATTTTTACTCTTCTTTAGTCATAATAAAATTATTTTTCTTTAATTTTACTTTACATACATTTTTCAAAATGTTATTGAAGTGTCCACTCCAGTGGACAGCATGCGTTCAACTGAAGAATTGGTATCCACTATAGTGGCTGTTATGCAGTTATTCTATTGAAATTTTACAATTGCCAGAAAATGGCTTTTGAGTAGCTGTCCACTGTAGTTACCACTATGCAGGAAAGGGTTAATAATAACATCAGAGTCATCTAATGACATCAGAATAAACATTTGAAACACCTTAAATGATGCATAGGTTGTACAATGGCCATGCTTAGATGAGCCATGATAATGACTGTAATGGTCCTAGATTTATGATAGAAACATGATCACATTAAAGGCTCTTTTTAGAAATGGATTTTGAATATTGGTGTTAAAATTCAAAGAGTAACTACTGCATGTGCATGGTGTTTTAGCTGTGTTTCCTGTAGTGAGGTCAGCCAAGGCCATGTATCAAACTGGGTGTTGTGCTGGTTCTAATCAGACATCACAATCTGCCACTGAAAAGACAGTAGAGACAGACGAACCCAGAGAAGCACAGAAATTATGTCAACATTGGAGGTGGTTTGAAAGTGGTGCAATGACATATCCGATTTGCAACGCTGGCATAAAAAATGACTCCCAGGAGCACATATAAGTGGTGGCCTGGGAAAACCCTTCACATGGTCAAATTTGGACATTTTCTACTATATATAATTCTGAAAATGACAGGTTTTTCTGCAGTAAATTTGTTTTACCCACAAAAGTGCAAAAGGAGATTCAAGATTCCATTCCATTTCCACTGAAAGATGCCCCTTCTACCTCTACATGCAGTTTATAACCTATCTACATATGGAAACATAATATTTGTATAATATTGAAACATATGGAAACATAATATTATAGGTTAAACAATAAAGACAAATTTCCACATCTTTCTTTGCTCACATTTACCAAGGGTGCCAATATTAGTGGAGGGCGTGTACATTCCTAAATGGATGCTTCAATTCACCCAACCCTAAGGTGTGACACAATCTAGGTCATTTGCTATTCAGAAGCTATTTAAAAATATTACTGTAGAGGACAACATAGCCACAACCAGCTCAAAAACTGGCCATATGTTTAATTACAATAGCTGCAGTAGCGATGGAATCTAAAATATGCCTTTGTGTCTGGTGATTGAAGGGGAGTGTCAGCCAAAGCCAAAGCACTACCTTTTTTTTAAAACATCTTTTTCTTTAATAATTCAGACAGATGCTATCTAATACAAAATACTGGATGCTAATTATGCTTCAACAATCTCAAACAAATCAACAATATATAACATACATTGATATAATTTATCTACAACCCCAATTACAAAAAAGTTGTGACGCTGTGTAAAATGTAACTACATGTAAATAAAACAGAATGCAATGATTTTCAAATCTCATAAACCCATATGTTATTCAAAATTGAATATAAAAAACATATCAAATGTTTAAACTGATAAAATGTACCATTTTAAGAAAAAAACAAGGTAATTTTAAATTTGGTGGCCGCATCACATCTCAAAAAGTTTCGACGGAGGCAACAGAAGGCTGGAAAAGTAAGTGTTACTAAAAAGAAACAGCTGGAGGAACATTTTGCAACTAATTAAGTTAATTGGCAACAGGTCAGTAACATGACTGGGTATAAAAAGAGTACTTTTGATAGGTAGATTCTCGATGGGATGGAATCTGGATGGAAGCATTTGTTGCTCTAAAACCTGTATTTACCTTCCAGCATTTCCATAGGCACTAATGCACTTCCATACCATCAGAGATACAGAGCGCTGATAAAAAGCTGGATAGTTCCTCTCCTCTTTAGTCCTCTTTAATGTAGAGGATGCAGCGTCCATGGTTTCCAAAAAGAATTTCAAATTTCGATTCATCTGACCACAGAACAGTTTTCCACTTTGTCTCAGTCCATTTTAAATGAGCTTTGGCCCAGAGAAAACAGCTGCGTTTATGGATCAAGTTCACATATGGCTTCTTCTTTTCATGATAGAGCTTTAAGCAGCATTTGTGGACGGCACGGCAAACTGTGTTCACAGACAATGAGTTCTGGAGGTGTTTCTGAGCACATGCAGTGATTTTCATTACAGAATCATGCCTGTATTTAAAGCAGTGCCTCCTGAGGGTCCGAAGATCATGGGCATGTAATATTGATTTTCACCCATGTCCCTTGCACAGAGATCTCTCCAGATTCTCTGAATCTTTTGAGGATATTGTGTAATGTTGATGATGAGATATTCATAGTCTTCACAATTTTCTGTTGAAGAACATTATTCTGTAATTGTTCCACAAATTATAGACGCAGTTTTTCACAGATTGGTGAACTTCTGCCTATCTTTACTTCTGAAAGCCTCTCAGATATTCTTTTTTATACCCAATCATGTTACTAATCTGTTGCCAGTTAACCTCTACCTGTTTCTTATTAGTAACACTTACATTTCCAGCCTTTTGTTGCCCTGTCCCATTTTTTTTGTAACGTGTTTATGCATTTACTCAGTTTAAACATTTGATATGTTGTCTATGATCTATTGTGAATAACATTTTTTCACAGATTTGCAAATCACTTGATTCTGCTTCTATTTACTGTACATTTATTTATATTTTACATTACATTATTATCCTAAATATTATTTAGGATAATATTTCTGTATGTGGATGTTTCTGTGTGTTTATGTGTTAAAACCCCACAGGTGTGAAGTAAATTCAAACAATGGGGCTGTTGAGAAAGTCTTGAGTCAGTGGTTTAGTTGGCTTCTTCTTTTTATCCAGAGTAGGAGGACTTTGCATGCTTTCCATATGTAGTAAGTGTTAAGAGTTGTGTGCCCATACTAGTGCGCTAATGTTTGGAGCATGCTCAGCCTGCGGTGGAGATCAAACCTCCAGGCATCTGCCAGCAGTGCTGCCGTGGGACTGGAGCTGTCTCCATCATAATGCCCGCATTGTGCAAAGCACAGTACTGGCTTTACAGACACCACAACACGTCATGATATCGTCACTGTCCTATACAGACATTCCTATTAAAAACAGGACATATTTTCTGAGGTTCAGATGGACTATACACACGCTATACTATACATATACTATATAGACTTTATAGGACTACACAGGCACCAAAAGCCTAGAGACGGTGTTGAAATTTGTTTTAAAATTCATTCATCATGGAAGAAGTGACAGAACACGCCAATAAACAGAAATTCTCAAAGTCCTTATATGATTGGTGTTTTTTTTGTTTGTTTTTTTCAGACAGATGACGTTAATAGCTTGGAAACAATGCTGGTTATGTACCTTAAAATGAGATTACAGGGGATTTATTATTGCTAATGAGTTTATGTGTCCTTTCATGATGACCAGTAATGCATCACCGCATGATAGTCACATCTGGAAATGGTTTAACTGAAATTTTGTAAACAGGTCTGTTAGTCAGAGAAATCCCCACTTACTGAGAGAATACCAAAATACACATCAATCACAGTCTACTCCCGTGAGTCATACCCAATCAAGATGTGCACACCATACCATTAATCCTGATGGATAATATTCTAATACAGTAGAGAGTATGGTGCTGAACAAGCCTCTTTAGCCCTCTGATAGTCCCTGCAATTGTTTCTGGAAGCTCCTTGAGATGATCTAGGCTTCAGATAATGGGAGGGTGTTGTGTTCTAAAAATAGCTTGAACCATTTCTTTAAAGGCTCATTACTGGGGAAAAAACAGTAAGCTAACCTTTATTTAGCCTGTGTTTGGTCTCTCCACATTATTATTGGAGCACTTCAAAGAGTGGAGCACGCCCAGGAAAGTTTTGAAAAGCAGCAAGACTGTTCAACAAGCCTTTTGTCTGTGGACAGATTTGAATTAAACTGGGGGGTTTATTTACTGACCTTGAAATGAAGAAATCCTCAATGAAATTAAATGTGGCAACAAATGAATGTGCTTACGTTTGGAGGGTTGGAAGTTCTTGTAGCATTTACGAACCACCCTACCAATTACTACCAAGTGTAAAACAAATAAATAAATAAATAAATAAACCCAGCATGAACATTGCTGTTCTAGCTGTGTTTTCCTGATTATTAAACCACTGTGGCAAGGCTACAGTGTCTGTTTTAGCAGCATGAGATGGATACATCACTAAAACAAATTAAGATATAGATAAAAAATAAATAAAGCCATATCTCAAATCAGCCATTTCCAAAGTGTGAGTGTAAGTGTAATATGTGAAGTTTCTCAGAAGCACGTCTCAGGTCAGTTTGGTGCTCAGTTCAGAATAAACTGCCAGAATTACTGAAGAATTATTTCAGCGGACACAGTTTCTGTTCTGAACGTCAGAGTGTTTTCATGGACAGGGAATTAGATCAAGTTTTTCACTGTGGAATCTTCTCTCTACATGTCCTATCATTTCAACTGAAGCAACTCCTCCAAATGTCATTTTCCTCTTGGACTGCTCTTGGCTACATTCATTAGTGCATTAAGATGCTGAAATCTCACTTTACTATTCACTCCTTTACTTTGTTCATCTTTGGCTAAATCTGGAAATTCTCTCTTGGAGAGTGCTGGAAGAGCTTTTCCAAATGTCTTCCATCTCATGTCTCGTTGTATTTTTTTTATTGTGCACATGTAGCAGGGAGTCATTTTCCCTCAGTAGGAGAGCTGGGGTTTGTGCATGGTCTGCACTGGAACAATTTCTGAATCAGTTTAAACGTTTTTAATGCGTGCAAATCTAATGAACACTTACAAAACTAGGATTGTTATTTATTTCTTATTTTAAAAGTTACAAGCTAAGGATTATATATATATATATATATATATATATATATATATATATATATATATATATATATATATATATATTATGTATATATTCTATGCATTATGGCATATTAATGTATGAGAGATGTATTTATTTATTTTTAAAAATGTTTATTCAGTTTTTCACATTATATTTATCTTTCCTTTTTATTTGTTATTTAATTTTATGTTTAATTAACTAAAATAAAAAGAGTGTGATGACACCAGCAGGCTTACTATCTGTATTCCAAATCAAAAGCTTTACACTGTTACATTGCAATACTTTATATAGTAGACAAAGCCAGCCGTGTAATAATTCCTGACAGAGGAAATCCGGGCTCCAACAGAACGAGATATTATTTTTGAGGTTGATGTCAGGATCCAAAATTGTAGACTGATCTTTCCTCTCTAATGATGCTTGATGGGAGAGCTTCTCTCTACTCCCACATTTTTCCAGCCTTTATGTAATTCCGGGATAAATGGAAAACCAGCTGCTGTGTTTAGAAAAATATAAGGAGCGAGACAGTGTGCTGGGAAATGAGGAAAGACTTTCTGCTCTTGCAGACTTCAGTCTTGATAGACAGCCAGGAGAGGTGCATGACTAGCAGACAGAGGATCCTCTAATGTCTACCCTCCATAAAAACATGTTGTGCAAGTTTGTCTGAATGATTCTCGATCTAGCTGAACATCTTTGGACCATTATGTCACACCCTCTCAAAGGTTTAATGCATTTTGCAATAAAAGTATTGTTATGCTTGGGCAAAAAAATGACATCTTAAATTAATTTTATTCTGTTTCCTTGGAGAGTCATGCAGTCAGAGAACACAATGTGACTATCCTGCCCTGGAGACATCACTGTGATCATGATGATTGACTTTAAAGTAAATCTTTGAGCAAAGAGGAACGTGTAATAAGAAGTTTCTGTTTGTAACTCCTGGTTGAGCATTTTACCATTGCATCATTCCTTGCCTGGTAACATTTATCAGTGTCTAAATGTGAGAGGGATTAAGATTGCAGATGGTGGATCACATTGTACGTTCCTTTCACATTCCAGACCACTCGAGGATCTTTCAAAAAACGTTATTCACTTCTGAATGATAAATTGTTTCTCTTTTGCAAATAAATCAGTAACAGCACACCCATTAGAAATGCATTTTAATGCCTTGCAACAGTGAACAGATTCAGAAACACAATTATTAAGTCAATTATTGGACAGTTTTGATAAGATCCAGTCACAAAGTACGGTTTTAATAGAGAGAATTTTTGAGATCTCCACTCTAACACCAACACACAACATAGACCGTTGTGTGAAGCCAAGGACTGAATAAACCATGGCTTGATTTATGGAAAACAGCAATCAAACTTGGAACATTCTGTATACAAGTGATGAATTGTTTATGACTGAAGAAGAAGAAAATTAAAAACATACGGGCAAAAAAATACCAGTAGATTGAAACAACAATCTGGATATGCTTATTTGATGAAAGATTTGGAATATAAAGGTTAATTCCTCTTTCATGATACCTCATGGCACAGGGACACATGATTATCGTCTGTAATTATTCAGTTACATACTTCTGTCAACTTTAATTCAGTCAAGTGCACCCAATCATTAGATTTGTATGGTTTGCATTGCTTCAGTGTTTTGCCTCACTTCCATTTTCTGTCATAGCTCTTTAATCCAGGGTAGCTCTCAGATCCCCTGTGGAGTTGTATTAGGTCTGGCCTCTGAATGAGTTCCTTAAAAACAGTTCTTTTGGCTGAAACAGAAAACTCACCTCAACTAATTATCTAACTTTTTCCTAAAAGATGCTGTCATGCACAGCTACTGGCAAACGATAGTTCATTCTGCCTCAGTCAACTCTATATAATTGCTTTGGGTGTTTTCTGAGTACTCAAATCTTTGCAGCACTGCTGGCGTTTTATAGAAAGTTCCCCTGTAGTTTAATCACCAGATCTGTGTATGTTTTCAGATTTCTAAGCAGTTTGCATATTTCATCAACTTATTAATATGACAGAATACTTCTGAGGAAAAAGTGTTGGATAGAAAGATTTGGGTATTCAGTGCTGCCATTAATGGGTCATGAAAGTGAATAAAGTGCTGTATCTTGACCTTTTAAAGGAATATTTCCAAACGAAAGCAGCCATAGTAATAAAGTATTTGTTGCATAACGTTTTGGGGTTTTTTTTTGTTCACATTGTACTATTGTATTGTTGGGCACTTTGTTTTATCCTTATGATTCCCAGCTGCTTATTAATTCAACTAATAATGTTTAATATATGCTACTGTATGTTTCTATATAATGGATATGTAAATGCTAAATTTATGCAACATTATAAAAGTGTGATATTTACAAGATAAATAAAGATATTCTAAAAATTTCTTTTAAAATGTATTTTAATACTATGCCTTTATGTAGGAATAATTGTATCGTGACATACCATATACTGGAGATTTTCTGTTCCTAGTCCTATATTGTTTCGTTTTGTTTGTTTGTTTGTTTTCCATTTGAGAGTGTTTCAGTATTTGAGATGGTTGAATAGATGAATAAAACTCTTTCAGCAATAGCATTTAATAAACGGATGAAAAACAATTCAATAATTGTTTCCATATATGTTTTTTTTTCAGTGTCGGCACTGTCCTTCTAAATCCTTCTCCCCTCTGGATAAATTTACATTTTTATAAATGTAAATATCACACAAAGCAATTATTACTTCATTCAATGGTTGAAAAGCAGCACAGCCCCTTTAAACACAGTAATGTTAACCATCTTATTAATCTTACACAAGACCTTTATTCGACTCCAACCATAAGATTAGATCATTAATGTCTGCTTACCCTCTATAAACAACCTGTGATTAGTCAATTCTGCCCTCTGCTGTTTTAACTCAGACAGAACAACAAGCATTTCTTTAACTACTTTAAAATTTTTAATGTCACGTTTTAATGCTTTCATCCGCTAATTAATCCCTATTTATCACATTCACCTCCTCAGAGATAAGTCTTGTAAGCAAAAAAAAAAAAAATGCAGATTGTCCTTATCACTGTTGTTCACTGTTAAATATTGATATAGATACAGAATTTAAATAATGCTATACAGATTTTATATAATGGTTGTAGTAGTTTGCTATTAGTCATATATTGCATTTAGTCCTTCACAGCATAATACACTGTACATCATAATAGTGTAACATTACAGAAATTATGTACATAATAATATATTTTGTAGTAGTTAAGGGTTAAGTCATTAATTTTGTTCCCATTACTGGTTTTAAAATACATAACGCATATTTATATTTCATTACCTTATGAATGTGCATCTAAATACTGCTTTACCAACATTTTCTGTACAAAAGCCCCCCCCCCCCCCCCCC
>JAFFST010052147.1:6489-18418 GCA_022414735.1 Noturus placidus
GTTATAGTATGTTATAACAAGGGGGGCAATCACTTTTTCACACAGGGCCATGATGGTTTAGATTTTTTTTCACCTTTAATAATAAACACCTTCATTTACAAATTGCATTTTGTGTTTACTTGTGTTGTCCTTGACTATTGTTTAAATTGGTTTGATGTTCCGAAACACTTAAGTGTGACAAACATGCAAAGGAACAGGAAATGAGGAAGGGGGCAAACACTTTTTCACACCACTGTAAATGTTATTCCACATAGTTTTAACACTGCTCGCTGTTCCTTCTGTTGATAATAAAGCAAAGTGTCAACACACGGTACATGACCTAGTTACATAAGAGTAGGTTTGATTATTAGTATCATATAGGTTTGAGAAATGATGGTTTGAGGGATTTTGTAAACTTTTCCTCTTTAACCCCAGATCCTGCTCATGTCTATGAAGGACATGAACATTGCTAAGCTAACTTCGGTTGACGTCCCACTGTTTAACGGGATAATCCAAGACCTGTTTCCGGCTGTGGAGACACCCACAATCGACTATGGCAAGGTATGACCAGGTTTCAGGGGAATGCGAAGGTATGACATCTCCAAAAGTCCATGATGCCCCCTTTTTATTTGCTTTGGATTGATCTTGTATTGCTTAAAATGTCCGTTACATTTCTAGGTTCTACAAACTTGTCTGCATAGGTAGTCAAGGGATATGGCACCTACTGAGCCCCACTTTAGGCTGCTGATCATGTTTCTCTCTCAGAAATAGGTTTCCCAATTTAAAACACATTTATTACCCATTCATCCATCCATTTTCTGTACAGCTTATCCTAAACAGGGTCAAAGGGAGCCTGGAGCCTATCCCAGGGGACTCGGGACATGTTTTGGGGGACACCCTGGACAGGGTGCCAGCCCATCGCAAGGCACAATCACATACACACACCCATTCATGCACTACAGAGAGTTTGGAAATGCCAATCAGCCTACAATGCATATCTTTAGAACATGCAAACTCCGCGCACACATGGCAGATGCGAGAATCGAACCCCGAACCCTGGAAGTGTGAGGCAAATGTGCTAATCACTAAGCCACGTGCCTCCCGTGATGTTTTTGTAAAATTGTTTTGTGTATTGATCTGCAAAGCAAGTTTCAAGTGAGCGATGATGTAAGGTCACATTGTATGTCTGATTATGTCAAGTCCCATGTAACTCAACTAAAAAAAACTCAACTCGAGTCCTCACCTCAGTGCCCAGTCCGGGTCAGTTTACCGCACCCAAGCACCAGGTTATTATTACACACAAAGCAGGGGGGCTGCACGTGCACCCAAACGTTCACGCCGAATGTCACACAGAAGCTGATTCAAATGACTCGGTTTGCATACAGGTTACCCAAGTGCATCGCTCAAACCATTTTGACTTAGCTAAATACCTTAGGAATGGTTAAACATGCCTCAGATGACTCAAATCCGAGTCATCCACACTCTCAATGCAAAACGGATGCAAAACGGAAAAAGTGGATATACTGCACACAAGCTACAAAAAAAATAGGTTTTATCAAATGCGTCAGGACCCCCTTTGTGTAGCAGGGTAGTGTGTGAGTGTACCTTTCTACAGCAGATATGCAGCACAATGCAGATGCGTTGCCCAGCATGTGTCTCATCACCTACATATCTTAAGTCTAGACAGGCAGAAACTGCTGCATGGATCAGCGGCAATCAAGTGTGAAAAAGCGCGACGAGCTGGAGGAACAGCATGTACCCACATTTACACTTACACACACATACACACAAATATAAACATGCATACACTGACAGCAGGCTTTCCCCAACACTGTCTGCTCTCATCTGTCCGTTTTGCATTGAGAAGTTTTTCATTGCAGTGTCATGTTGAGCAAAGAGCTCCACCCTCAACTCTTAATGCTAATGTGTTCCTGCAGAGATGCTTCTGATCTCTTTTCATGCTTCTGTACACATTCAATGAGGGGGGGAAGAAATGAGAGAGCGGTTGAATTAGAGCGAGATTGCTTTAATGCCTGTGTAGTAATCTGGCTCTGAAGAGTGTGTGTCTGACTCTAGGGGGTGCTAGGATTGTTTATGGTTATTAAGTTTGAGACATACTTCTTTCCAGTTCATTTGTACTTGCTGATCACCTTGGGATTCAAACCAATAACGTTGCACAGGCCTATTACCCTCTTAAGGCTCATTATAACTATTAAAAAACAACAAGTAGCTATTTGTTTATCTACCTTGTTTTATCTACTGTACAGTTATGTATGTTTTCATGTGTGATTCCTTCTCTGTAGCTGAGAGAAACGATAGAAGCAGAGCTTCGGCAACACAGTCTGCAGGTCACTCCCGTCACCCTGAACAAAGTCATTCAGCTGTACGAAACAATGAACTCACGCCACTCCTCAATGATTGTAGGCAAGACAGGCAGTGGCAAAACTGTCACCTGGAGGATCTTACAGAATACCCTGAACACCATGCATCGCAGCGGCGATCCTGGCTTCAACCTCATCCGTGTGAGTCCTGGGGCCGTTTACATTTCGCTAACCATTTAAAGATTCAGGTTGTATTGCAACCCATAAGTAACTATTCAGTATTGCAGTAATTCAGGTCTATTCTGAACCTTCATTGTAGTTCATTTAGTGCTTTACACCAACTGATAAAAATACACTAAAGAAGGAGGCAAAATACTTAACGCACGAGCATACACAAAGCATTTGCTCACTCGCAGAGCATCAAACAACACATAACAACACACTTTACATGTTCACCCTTGAAACGGCTTGATTGCTTTCCGAGTTAAATGAAGGAATCTAAAAATATGTGAATAAATACCGTGAGCTCCAATTGTGCACGAATATAAATATCAATTACACAGTGCAGGCGCTTCAAAGCTCCAAACCATTATTCCAGACAAACGCTCACTCCAACAACAACACAACACAAGTTTGTCATATTGCGATCTCATTATCTCAAACATGAGACGATTTAATGGCAAAGACGAAGCGCCGATCTGACACAGAGCTCCTTCTAAAGCGGCTGTTGTCTGAGGCTATCCTAAGGCATTCATTAGTATGAAAATGAGCCGCCGTTAGCAAGTGCCGTAACCCACCATCGTCTCGCATCCCTGACACCAAAACAACAGTCGTCAGATGCGCTCTCCACAGGTATTGCGGTGCTCTTCAGAACACAGAACAAAAGCACTCCACAGCCTTACAGCGAACATGTTTGATAAAACCACAGAGCTTCTTCAGCTAGCGCGCTATAATTGGTAGCACTTACGACACACATTGACGTGATAATATGTTGTCTTGTGCATGCTTTTTTTTTTTTTGAGGAGCGTGTGCAATTCTAATCCAGTTATCAGAGGCTACAATTATGTATAATTGCATTTTTCCACGGTGGTCCTTTTTTTCCACCAATTTCAAGATGGTTAGAGCTCTGTTCAGTTTGGGATGTGATTCATTTTGACGGCGTGATTACAGCATGAGAAGTGCAACATGTATTGTAAATCACGTTTAAAAGCATGCATCTCAACCTCTTGGTGATGCTTGTATCTGGTCTTCTCTTTTATGATGCTTCTGTGCGAGTGCCTGAGTGTGTGTGTTGTGTGTGAGTGTGATCCAGGAGAGAGAGAGAGTGTGCTTTCTTGTTTTTCTTGCTCTCACCTGTCTACCTCAACATCGTGTCGTGGTGCGTGCCGAAACCTTCATGACTTTCACTGCCTGTTCTATGGTCCATATTGTTCTCTTCTCCCTCTGTGACACAAAACCCCATGCTATTTTTCTTTCCAGGGTCTTGTCTCTCTCTCTCTCTCTCTCTCTCTCTCTCTCTCTCTATCTATCTATCTATCTATCTATCTAATCTCTCACTGCCTGTCTTCTCTGTTTTTAAGTCTGACCCAGCACCTTTTCGTTTTGCATATTCTATTTCAGGAAGCCATTTCTGTCCCACCATTGAAATATCACCTCGTCCAGTTTCCTCATTATCTCTCCTCAGCATCTCCACATGCGCTGACTCACACAAACACGCGTGCTTGCACGCACACGTGCGCACACACACTTACTCTTCAAAATCTCATTCCAGCAGCCACTCCCTGTCTGACATTTCAACTCAGTATCTTCTTCTGTCCCTCATTTTGCTCGCACCTCCTCCTCATTGACATGGGCCCACTTTTGTTGTTGTGTTTGTTGTTCTGACCTTTAACCTATGACTCCTCAGGTATATCCTCTGAACCCCAAAGCAGTGAGTCTTGGAGAACTCTATGGTGAATATGACCTCTCCACCAATGAGTGGACCGACGGCGTTCTGTCCTCTATTATGAGAGCTGCATGTGCAGGTACTACCGAG
The DNA here is from genome assembly GCA_022414735.1 of Noturus placidus. Lineage (NCBI taxonomy): Eukaryota > Metazoa > Chordata > Actinopteri > Siluriformes > Ictaluridae > Noturus > Noturus placidus. The sequence continues at coordinate 10,825 of JAFFST010052147.1, forward strand.
TGCGGTTCAGATGGAAGAGGTTAAGCAGGGTTGCTGTATACAGCTGTCAATAATAATGTTATTCATTTATTTATCCACACTTACATAACACTTTTATGAGATGGATTTAATAAGACAAAGACGTAATCACAAGGAAAGGGAGTTTAAAGTGAGAAGATATGAGTGTAAGCCTGAATTTAAAATAATAATAATAATAATAATAATAAAAAAAACGACTCGGATGGCTGAACAGAAGGAAGGAGCAAATCTGTCATTTAAATAATAATAATATTTTGGTGTGAAAGGAAAGCTTAGAAGAATTAACTGATAGTCGAAGGTCATGTATGAGGATAAGGCATGTGTCTAATGTTGAGATTTAGTTGCTACTCGTTTGGGTATATCTTACACGCATGTAAACCTAGACACACTTCATAGGTACAGTATAGAATTAATCGCTGAACACTACCTGTTGATATGCGCAGTTTGGCTTTAGTTACACTAAATATTGGAAATGGACTTTATGGATTTTGTTGAGCTTATCATGTTTTTGTCAGGATTCTCTCTTTGATCACCTACATGCTCAAGGAAACTCTGTGTGCATGTGCGTGTGTGTGTGTATGTGTGCGTGTGTGTGTGTGTGTGTGTGTGTGTGTGTGCGTGTGGTGCGCGTGCAGCATATAACTGTGTCATCAGCTCTTGCGATATCTTGCACTGAGGCTGACACATGCGTGTGGGCTGAGGAAAACAACCACACACTGGTGGTGTACATTCTGTTTCCTTTAAGCTCAGCCTCACAGCAAATCCACACACATGAGCACACACACAAAAGAACAGCCGGTCACAGGCTGACTGGAGATGCCATTAGCCTGTTTCCGTCTCAGGGTGCAGAAGGTGTCTGACGACATTTCTCTTTTCTTGTTATGTCAACTCAGCATGACTCTGTCAGCTCCACTAATTATGTTTTCCTTTTTACTTTATCTGCCTCTCTGCAGTTCTTTACAGCGGCTACTGAACAGATGCTATCAACAGATGTCTTCCTTGTATTTATGATGTTAGTCTTCTTATCGTTTTTTTATTATTATTTTTTTTTTTTAAGGATGGACAGGGTCACGGGACGATCGGGTTAAATGTCACACTTGGCATTTTTCTCTGAGCCGTGTCTTTACTGTACCTACTTATTTCTGTTCTCTTCAGAATCTTCTCTCCTGCTGTGAGCAGAAACGTGGGCAGAAATATCTCTGTTTTCTCCCTCTACCTCATTCCCGGCTTGTCTGTTTCACCCTCAGTATGTTGGAGAATGGAGAGACCGCAGTATTCTGGGGTAGGGTGTGTGTGTGTGCGCGTGTGTGTGTGTGTGTGTGTGTGTGTGCGTGTGTGTCTGGGGAGAGTGTGTGTGCGCTGCATAGCTCAGCTCCTATGGGACTGTCAGTGCAAAAGAGATCCCCTTTCCCTGCTGCCTGTTTCTCTCTTTCTCTGTTGCAGCAAGCCAGTTACTGTTGATGAGTGACATGATGTAGCAGTCTCTCTCTCTCTCTCTTTCTCGCTCCCTCTGTTGCTATCCCTCTCTTGCTGTTCTGTCTGACTCCATGTGGGCCCCTGTGGCTTGCATTCATTTCACTGTGGTGTCCCTCATGATTCAGTTTCTTTCGCTTTACTGTGTTCCCATCTCTCTCTCGCTCACTCTTTTTCTCTCTCTCTCTCTTTCTCTCTCTCTCTCTCTGTCTTCTATAAGCAATAAATTAGACCTGTTCTTTCTCCAACAGGAGTTTGTGGTCAGTCCCAAAGCCGTGTCTCTGGAAGAGCTTTACGGCCACTTTGATCTATCCTACTACGAGTGGACCGATGGCGTCCTTTCCACCACCATGCGCCAAACGTGCACAGGTTACCATGCCAATCCATGGACAGGCGAAACTGTCCATGTTTTTTGACGCCTACCAATTAGCCAAGCCAATTCACACATTTTTATTTATTTATTTTTTTCTTATTTAAGTGCATTCTACATACTTTGCTCCATTTGCATATTTTGTTGTCATTCTGCTTTATTTCCCCCCTCCCAAGAGTTTTCCCCGAGTTTCTTTCAGGGTTTTGTTTGTGTCTTGTTACCGTGTAGGTCTTGGTGTGGAGGAATTTTATGTTTGAGTGGTGTAATCAGGCATTGCAGTGCCTCCATATGTTTAGCATCTGTTGCTGTTCTTCTCAGTTTGTTTATTTCCCTTCCTCGCTGCTTGGAGAAGGGAGATCATCCAAAGCAGAAATGACAGTTGCTTTAGCTGTGTGTGACAGGTTTGATGTTACATGCTTACCCATTCAGTCAGTCTGTGTGTGTGTATGTGTGTATGTGTGTGTGTGTGTGTGTGTGTGTGTGTGTGTGAGAGAGAGAGAGAGAGAGAGAGAGAGAGAGAGAGAGATTGAGTGAGAGTGTGTGTGTGTGTGTGAGAGAGAGAGAGAGAGAGAGAGAGAGAGAGAGAGAGAAGGTCTCTGACTGTGCTATGTTTTGGGTATTGTTGTGGGGTGGGTAAATGAGACGCACATGGTCACATGAACGGAAAGGAAGAAAACTAACAGAACATTTTCCACAAATGGGCACCAGGTTTGCAAGAAAAGAACTAAAAACAGACAGGAAACTAGACAGAGATTTAAAGATTGCAAGGCATGTTTACGAATCCATTTGTCTGTATTTGTGATAGTAAATGATGAAAAACAGAGAGCGAGAGAGAGACTATGCAATGATGCACGTTATATGTTTGCTTTATTCCCTAACTGCCTCCCCTATCTCTGTCACGATTCGCACTCAGACGAGAAGCCGGATGAGAAGTGGATTGTGTTTGACGGTCCAGTGGATACTTTGTGGATTGAAAGCATGAACTCAGTGATGGACGACAATAAAGTCCTCACACTTATTAATGGAGAGAGAATTTCCATGCCTGAACAGGTATGAAATTACATATCAAGAATGTCACACTGTCTCTGACTTGTCAAAAAGTAACCACTAATTCGACTGCCTTATATCAAAGGAAGACTCCAGTCCCCCCGTCCCCGTCCCCCCCCCGACAAACTTTTCAATACTTCAGCAATACAATAAAAAGTCATTTGGGTTACTATTTATTTCGTTATTATTGGGAAAATTCTGCCTTTCATGAGCATATTATGGTATCTGTGCACAATTAGACCTACCTGAATGCATTGATTAGACATGGAAAGGTAGTCATGAGTCTAAAAGAATCAATCACATAGAGCTATGCTAATGCCTTAGAATCAGGAATTTATACATTGCTTAAAGATTTACTGACTCTCCAGTTTCTCTTAGATTCCCTTTATGGGTGTGTTTTGAGTACATTATTTGCCAGTATGGGGAGCATGTCAAATGATATTCCTTAGTCGTGGTACAAACGATGTACTAAAATGTAGTAAAGATTTGATTAAAAGATGCTGGAGTATGTTAAACAGATCTAGTCATCTTATAATCATTCGGTGACCACGGCTGTTTTCATTGTTCTGTGTGTGTCTCTGTACTACAGGTGTCCCTGTTGTTTGAGGTGGAGGATCTGGCGATGGCATCTCCAGCAACAGTGTCCCGCTGCGGAATGGTGTATAATGATTACTCAGAGCTTGGATGGCAGCCCTATGTTCAGTCTTGGATTGACAAGCGGCAGAAGGTTCAATCACACACTGAAGCCATCGTTTTGTTTTGTTTTTTTCTCTTCATTAGTTTGTCTTGTGACTGATAGCTACAGTATATGAGAACCGGCCTCTTCCATAAACACACCCTTTTCCTGATCTTGTTATTTCTGTCTCTCACTCTCCGTAGGGAGAGGTAGATCATCTGAAACGCCTGTTTGACAGATACATAAAAAAGACCATAAGCTTCAGGAAGGCTCACTGTAAGGAGCTGGTCCCAATCACAGAGCTGAATGGAGTCGTCTCTCTCTGCAGACTCTACGACTCCTTGGCCAGTCCTCAAAACGAGGTGAGATCATTGCACCTATGCTGCTTTCATCTCACGAATACAATTCTCAACAAAAGAGCTCAGTAACCATGGCCTATTAACAGGTTCTTCCTTATGATCAACATGAGCCACACTTTTATTTTGACACATCATATAGTACAGTGGCATGAGATTTGGGATGTTGGCTTTGTTTTTCTGGCATACTGGGTCTTTTTATGGTTTCCATCATGATATCCACGGGAAAATCTTTTTCTTTTTTTTTCACACAATAAATGTACACAAGTGCTTGTTGGCGCCAGCTGTAGTCTTTATGCTGTGTTCACTTGCAAGTTTTCATAGAAAATGTGACACAACAGAGGGAGTCATAAGTAGTGATTGGTTGATTGGTTTAGTGTGTCATGGACCTTAAAAGCAAATAACAAGCCATGCACTCTTTCCCTCCAGCTGAACCCAGATGACACCGAGAACTACGGACGCATGATAGAGCTCTGGTTCATCTTCAGCTTGATCTGGTCTGTTTGTGCATCCGTGGATGAGGACGGACGTAAGAAGATGGACAATTTCCTACGAGAGATGGAGGGTACCTTTCCTAATAAGGTATTCTTTTACATACGCTCATGCCACCAACATACTCGTACAAAGGTTTATTGTGTGACAGAACATTAGTCATCCAAAAGAAAAGTATAGTACTATTAATAATGGACTTATCACTGAAATGCTGTATTATCAACACTTTGATCAGGACACCATCTATGAATACTATGTTGACACTAAGAACAAAACCTGGTCATCATTTGAAGACAAGCTGCCCAAAGGCTGGCGTTATAACTCCAAGTAAGTGGCTGTATGACCTTGTGCCTCTCTGTGTATCCAAGCCCATGAGGCGCTGCCACCTGCACACTATCTCAGTGGCTACCTGCCCAGGCTTATGAGTCATCTGCTCTATTCAAATACTACCTTTCTTAATTACTTGCTCTCTCTTTCGTTTTTTCTTTCTTTCTTTCTCTCTCTCTTTCTCTCTCTCTTTCTCTCTCTCTCTCTCTCTCTCTCTCTGCTGTTATGTCTTTCTCTAGCTTCATCAACCTCCGTCCTTTTTGCTCTTCAATCTGTGCCCCATACTTTGTTCACTGCCAGTTAAAAAAAAAAAGACAACAAAAAAACAACTACTAGCTCTTCTGACTTATATGTTTCAATATTCAGCCCCTCAAACTGAACTTTTTCACCTCCATTGCCTGATTTTTCTCCAGTCCACATTCTCAGCCCCATTTTCTACCCCTACAGCAATCTCTACTCCATCCTCACATTGTTTCTTACCCTCTATTACTTTCAACCCTCTGTACATTTTCCTCCACTTTTCTGCTCGTCTTCTTTTTCTACCTTTTTAAAATATTTTTTGGGCTTTCTGCTCCCTATTCGCCTCTTATGCTAAGTGTTCCAACTTCCATCTCTCTAGAGTTTTCTCTGTACAAGACAGGACTTTCATAAGGAGAAATTTAGCAAGAACCAACCTGATAGAAAAAAAAAATCACCCAAAATATTTTTCTCTCATTCTCTCTCTCTCTCTCTCTCTCTCTCTCTCTCTCTCTCTCTCTCTGCAGTGCTCCATTCTATAAGGTCATGGTTCCTACTGTGGACACAGTGCGGTATAATTTCCTGGTGAATGCTCTCATTTGTGGCCAGAACCCAGTGTTGCTGACAGGTCCTGTGGGAACAGGGAAGACCTCAGTGGCCCAGAATGTTCTGCAAGGCCTGGATCCGTCTAAATGGACCATGCTTACAATCAATATGTCCGCTCAGGTACCCACCGATAGTCACAATTCACTCTCTATGATAAAGGTAACAATTTGTTTAGGTGTCTCTCTTACCATGAGACCTACAATATCCTGTGTACTGGTGCTGTCTTTGTCTCAAACAGTTCTCACACTGACTCTCAATCTAACCCACTCAGAGACTTAACTTTTACCTGAGTCATTTCACCTCAGTGCTAGGTCTGTACTTTAGAAAGATAGTGGATGTCAAATTGGGTTCCGTCTATTCGACTGTCCTCCACTCCTGCAGCTGCAATTAGCTGACTCAGCTGCTGTTCATTACAGCCCAGGCTAAAGACAGAACTTATGGCAGCTTGTATCCAGGAAGCACATCTCATCATCCCCACCATCATCCTCAATTTGAGCCATCATCATCATCATCAGCAGCAGCAGCAGCAGCATCAGCCTCATTTATTCTTATTATATATCCCTACCAATCTCTGCTTACTTTTGCTAAGCCTCTGTGCAAGCGTGGCTGGAATAAATGGGCTATCAGTGTTGTCCTTCAAAGATACAAAGGCATCAATGATAGGATTTTTATGTTGGGTTTTTTTTTTTTTTTTTTTTTTTTGCCGTTCAGATCAGATTATTTTATGCTGTTAATAAATGTATTAAATAGATTGTTTTGGACTTTTGTGGAACCAAGTGCAGCCACTTATGTCAAATAAACACACCAAATAATATGAATATGATTCATGCAGCCTAGCAGTGCGAGTCGTGCGATGTGATTCCACACACTGAACTTCTCAATAGGTATTGTGTGCATTTTGGCTGATGTTTTTCAGTCCATGTCGCTGATGCATCCATAACACGTCATCATCAGCGATTGAGAAGACGCACATGAAATACAGTGTATAATTATTCAATACAGTGTGTGAGATAAACATGAATGAGGTGGATTACGATGGTGATGTTTCTACCATGTTTTGTGTAGAGGAAACACAACATGAACCCAGTTGAGAATTACAGAATAGAAAATAATTAGAAATCACGACTGCATCTGTTTATCCGCCTTTAACTGTGTGTGTGTGTGTGTGTGTGTGTGTGTGTGTGTGTGTGTGTGAAATAGTTTTCCCCACATCATTCTTATTATTCCATTAATGAGACCTCATGATATAATGCATCACTCAACCCTAATAGATTCATTCTCGAACAACTGATTGATTTAATTTTAGCCCTCCTATCTGATATCATGATCAGCCACCAGTGCCTCTAACCAAACTCTGTGTGTTCCTCTCCTAGACCACCTCAAACAACGTGCAAGCAATCATAGAGTCTCGAGTGGAGAAACGCACAAAAGGTATGTATGTACCTATTGGAGGGAAGAAGATGATCGCTTTCCTGGATGACATAAACATGCCGGCAGTGGACGACTTTGGTTCTCAGCCCCCTCTGGAGCTACTTCGACTTTGGATTGACTATGGCTTCTGGTATGACCGACAGAAACAGACGCAAAAGTGTGTCAAGGTAAGAGAGTGGTGAGCGTGGCTGTGTTAGGGGGAGAATGTTGAGAGGCATGTGTACTTCTTTGTATTTGTTTTCTATTAAAAAGCATTTTGCATTGATTCTGAATTATAATCAACATTTTTCTCTCACAGACTTCTGGTGCCAATGATTTATTCATTTTATTATTCTCACCACAATATTGCTAGACACAAATATAATAATAATAATAATAATAATAATAATAATAATAATAATAATAATAATCTTTATTTTATAGAGCGCCTTTAAAAGCAGCTTCTCAAAGCGCTGTACATAAAAGAACAATACACAGAATAAAATACAACGATAAAAGTTAAAAAGAACTAAAACAACAAAATTGATAGTAAAAATAAGTATAAAACAATTATAAAAAGAC
>JAFFST010052147.1:31655-52493 GCA_022414735.1 Noturus placidus
AATGATATTTCTGTAAAGCTGCTTTGAGACAATGTACCATTGTAAAAAGCGCTATACAAATTGATAAATTATTATTAAATTATTATGTATTGGTCAAGTACAGAAATAGACCCCGTAATTGAGACTGCGCCTTATAATCCGGTGCGCCTTATAGTGCGGAAAACACGGTAGTTCAGGTTAAAAGGAGGATTATGGAGGAGACCGCTAAAATTGTATTGCAGCCATCACTCTGAGAATCTGACACCATTTGTGCAGATTTATGAGTTGAATTGATATCAGTTATATCTCTGACCTGCAGATCCAGACCAAAGTGGCTTGTATCTTTGTGACTATGCACCAGTCAGTAGTGCAGTTTTCTCAGAGGATGAAGCTGGAGCTCAGGAGGCACAACTATGTCACACCCACCAACTACCTTGAACTTGTGTCTGGATACAAGAAGTACTTTATGCTTCTATTTCTGTTTTAAATGATAAGTAATAAAGAAGAAAGAGAGATGTAGACAGACACATTGTCTATATAATTCTCTCACTTTCTGCTTTACATGTTTCAAATTCCTTTTACCGTTATCTCTCTCTCTCTCTCTCTCTCTCTCTCTCTCTTGCTCTCTCTCTCTCACACACACACACACACACACACACACTCTCATACACACTCTGTTAGGTTGTTGGCTGAGAAGCACGGCGAGCTTGGTGAGCAGGTGTCTAAACTGAGGAACGGTTTGTTTAAGATTGATGAGACTCGCAGTAAAGTGGAGGCCATGTCAGTGGAACTGGAAGACGCTAAGAAGAAAGTGGCCGAGTTCCAGAAGCAGTGCGAGGAGTACCTGGTCATCATTGTACAACAGAAGAGAGAAGCAGATGAACAGCAGAAGGTGATTGGCAGATAGAAAACTCTATTGTGTGTGTATCTACATTCATGAAGACATATTTACACCTGTTTTGTGGTCCATGCATTAACGATGATTCTCTTAATGTGAGGTTGTTTTCTGAACATAAAATGAATGGGTTGATTTGTGTATGTCTTGATGCACCTTCTGGTGTGTGTGTGTGTGTGTGTATGACCTGTTGTGTGTAGGCTGTAAGTGCTCACAGTGAGAAGATTGCCGCAGAAGAGATAAAGTGCAAGGCAATGGCTGATAATGCTCAGCGAGATCTTGACGAAGCCCTGCCTGCTTTAGAGGAGGCCATGAAGGTCAGCAGAGTTTCTTTTCTACTATACCATTCACAAACTGAACATCTCCTTACAGGGCTCAGCTTATATCTCTATTCGTTATATATTGGGATGATTCAGATTTCTAAACGAATGGGAAATGCCATCTTTCCTTATTTAATAGTTCATCTAATAAGTGTGGGCTTAATAAACAAAACATAGTATGGGGAAGGCATGATCGAGAGGGGCCAATGGGGTAATACCCCTACACTCTTACGAGAATTTTCCTAGGTTTTTTAATGACTACAGAGAGTTTAACATCTCCTCTGAATGACGGTGCTGTTTTTACAGTATAATGTCCCGTCACTTTACTGGGACATTACACACAGACCACAGGGTGAGCACCACCCGCTGACATTCCTAATACCACTTCCAGCAGCAACCTTAGTTTTCCCCAGGATGTCTCCCATTCAGGTACTGGCCAGGCTCAACCCTGCCTAGCTTCAATGGGAAACCAGGCGAGAACTGCAGGGTGATATGGCTCTGGCGATTTGTTTTCTCATAGCTGTAATTACAAAAATGGTAAAAGTAGTACTACTAATAATGCTAATAGGTGTAAATATACACTCACCACTTCATTTAACCAGAACACTTTTACCCTTGCATAAAAATGCAATTATTTAATCAGCCAATCAGTGGCAGCACTGCAGTACATAAAATCATGAAGCTACAGGACAAGCACTTCTGTTAATGGGGTCTGTATATGTGATCTCATTGGGACAGTTGTTGGTGCTAAACGCGATGTTTGATGTGTCGATGGCTTTTCCAGCATCAGCTGATCTTTTTCCAATCTTCAACCGTCCAGTTTTGGTGAGCCTGTGCACACTGTTGCCTCAGATTCCCTTGGCTCACACAAGTGGAACCCGATGCTGTTGTAACCCATCCACCACGTGCAGTCTGAGATGCTTTTCTGCTCACCAAGGTTATAAAGAATGGCTGTTTTAGTTACCATAGTCTTCCTAAAAATGGCACCAAAAACCATGCCGTGGTCTGAGATCAGATTTTCCCTCTTTTGATTTGTAATGCGAACTTTAATTGAAGCTCTTATCCTGTATCCGTATGAATGAGTTGATGCATTGTGGTGCTGTCTTGGCTGATTGGGTAATTGCATGAATGAAGACGGGTACATGTGTTTTATTAAATAGGCCAGTGTGTATTTTGGAAGTATTGATTGGCAATTTGTAGGTAAAGATCAAATTTGTCTTACTGCCAATAGCCTAAATTCAAATTCAAGGTCTGTGTATCTCCCACATACCAAGAAAAACGGATGGCCGGAATTGTGTTCTAACGTGTTTCCTTGCTCTTACTAACTCTGTCTCCTGCTGTGCAGGCCCTGGAGTCCCTGAATAAGAAGGATATGACCGAGATCAAGTCTTACGGTCGGCCCCCGGCACTGGTAGAGACCGTGATGCAGGCAGTCATGATTTTGAGAGGATGTGAACCCACCTGGGCTGAAGCTAAGAGACAGCTTGGTAAGAGGCAGAGAAAAAGAGCATATATTTACTGGTTGCTCATTGGATAATGGAGGGACCCGATAACAAAGTGGACCTAAAGAAGAAATTTTACTCGAAGAAACCCGTTATAATAGAGAGTTACATCAAGAGAGCGGAACAATGCTAATATACAGAGCAGTATACAGTGGAAATGTAATCAACAATTAGAAAGTACATTTAAATGTTTAAACACATACTCTGGAGCAGCCGAGCTAATGACACAGAAATCGATGTATTAGCATTGTCATTGTGCTCCACTGTCTGTGTGTGTGATAGGTGAAGCCAGTTTCATTAAACAGCTGGTGCACTTTGATAAAGATAACATATCAGACCGCGTGCTGAAGAAGATTGGCCAGTACTGCACACAGCCTGACTTCCAACCTGATATCATTGGCAGAGTCTCGCTGGCAGCCAAGTCTCTCTGCATGTGGGTCAGAGCCATGGATGTAAGACCCAATACCCACAGACACACCTACGTGCACTGACAATTATTTAATTTCAATTACACACTCCATATGTGTGGTTTTGTTTACATGTATTCCAACTCTGTGTTATCTTTAAATTCATGAATCTTTGCATACCTGTGTGTCTGTGCTTTGTCTCAGGTATATGGCCGTATCTACCGGGTGGTGGAGCCGAAGCGTGCTAGGCTACATGGAGCCATGACTCAGTTGGCAGAGAAACAGACCTCGCTGGCCGAAGCCCAGACCAAACTCCGAGAGGTCAGCGCGAGTGTGGTTTTCACTATGGGCTCTAGCTGGCAAAATACTTTCAAATTTGCATTTGAACTTTAATTACTTTTAATGGCTCAGTGTTCGAATGCATTTGAATATTAAGGAGACTAAAAGCTTCCGTTGAGCCCAGAAAGAACAAACGTGTCACTTCATATCATCGTTTTATCATAATGCGTTTCTGTTTATTTGAATTTACCCACAGTAATGTTTTTGCATTACTTTTTCATACATTTTGTATGTGATCTGTATTTTTAGAAAAATGCCTTTAACTCAAGGCAGATCTCTAGCATCCAAGAACCATGTGACTGACATGACAGTTGACCAATCACATACCTTGCCTGTAGCATGTCAGCAAATTAAGATTAACTCATTTAGTAACTGCTTAAAACTTTGTTAAGGGGGATTAATGAGGTTGTACGACACATCTCTCGTGTGTGTGTGTGTGTGTGTGTGTGTGTGTGTGTGTGTGTGTGTGTGTGTGTGTAGGTGGGAGAGAAACTGGACCAGTTACAGACACAGTATAGTGAGAAGCTGAGTCAAAAGGAAGATTTGAGGAAAAAGTCAGAAGACATGGCACTTAAACTGGACCGAGCTGGCAAACTGGTGTCTGGACTGGCTGGAGAGAGAGTACGCTGGGAAAAGACTGTAGAGGTATGCACACACACACACACAGACACACACATGCACACTTGATAAAACCAGGCAATGCTACAGACTGTGTATTTTTGCCTAAATGCAGGATCTGGAGAAGGACATGGGTTATCTGGTGGGAGACTGTCTATTGGCTGCTGCGTTTCTCTCATACATGGGTCCTTTTCTGTCCAACTACAGAGACGAGCTGCTCACAAGCATCTGGATAAAACGGGTTATTCCTCTTCTCCTTACAATCGTAACATTTTTCACATTATGGTTTCCCTTGTTCTGTACCTCATTTTTGTCTCCTTATACTCTTTGTCTCCTTATACTCTTATACATTCTATCCGTAGTTAAAGGAGTTGGAGGTTCCATGCTCTCCAGGCTTCAGCTTCGCTGTTTTCCTTTCCAAAGCCACAGCCGTGCGTGACTGGATCATCCAGGGTCTTCCCTCCGATGCTTTCTCCACTGAGAATGGAGTTATCGTCACCCGCGGCAACCGGTCAGCCCTCACCAGACTGATCTCCCAGCACTACTTTGACCGACAGACCGTCTCTAGTGCTAATTAGAATAACGGCAGTATCTCATGAATAATGATGACTAATGAATAGTGATAGCAGGGTAATTAGCTAAAGATAATAGTAAGCTCTGCGATGTGGACGTCCATTTATAGACCAGTGCTAATTTCCTTTCACAGAAACAGAAGGTCACCAGACAGGGCATATTTTTTTTTTCTTTTTTCTTTTTGTGAGATTATGGATTATTATGAATTATTTGGGGATAATGTCTCAGGCGTCCACAGTAATGGCTAATGTCCTGTCTGTCTCTCTTTCTCTACGTCTTTCCCCAGATGGCCATTAATGGTGGACCCTCAAGGACAAGCGCTGAAGTGGATTAAAAACATGGAGTCTAAAAGAGTGAATAATCACGCACACAATTGCACAATGCCCAAACCTTTTCAACACCAATTTTATACACTGTGCTTGGTATAAAGATCAAATTATCCAGAGCTAAGTGCGCAAAAAAAGGTGAGGGTTTGTATAGAAACTGAACGGAGACAAGCAAACGGAAGGTATTAGTCGAGATTATAGCTCCCTCCGTATTGCAAAAACGTAACCCCTTCACGTCAGTCAGCCAACCCATTTTAGTCTTGAGTCGTGACATTGTGTACAGCCCATAGACTCCAGTGCCTTTCTTCCCTTAATTAGTGTAGAGCAAACGAACACCACCAAGTCTATGGCACATTGAAAGCGGCATCATTTCCGTCACTCATTCTTCTTACCTGCTTTCTGTTCCTCTTTTCATCACACACTAGTTCTCTACACACAGTTCTATTAATATTCTCTCTCTCTCTCTCTCTCTCTCTCTCGCTCTCTCGCTCTCTCTCTCTCGCTCTCTCTCTCTCGCGCTCTCTCACTCTCTCGCTCTCTCTCTTTCTTGTGTTTTGGAGGCTGCAGTTGTTTGTTTCTTTATTGAGGTGAGATGGAGTCTTTTTCTCTCTCTCTCTGTGCTCAGGCGTTCTTTGAAAAAGAGAGCACAGCATGGGAGATGTTGATGGAGTATTTAGAGAGCAGAAATGACACACAGGAGTAACACACACACACACAATGACACCATTATACACATTTACACACCTAGGCTTGAATCTTTGTCCTGACCATCTGGTCACTGTGCTTTTCTCTGTCTCTTGTCTCTCAGCTTAGCCTCATTTGTTGTACAGGTCTCTGCTCCTCCCTCGCCCCCTTATTCACTCTGCCCCTCTATGTCCCTCTGTCTCTTTTCCTCTCTGTCGGTCTCTTTCTCCTCTTTCTGGGCTGTTTCTCTGACCTTTTCCTCCTCTCTGCAGGTCCTTTCATGCTTTCATGTCTTGCTGGGGTGGCCAGTGCCATTCACACACTACAGCTAAATGCTGACATTTAGGAACAATCACGAAATGTCTTACACTGACAGTCCTGAAGCTTTTCTTTCTTCTCCCCTCTTACTATGGCACTCTCTCTCTCTCTCTCTCTCTCTCTCTCTCTCGCGTGCGCTCTCTCTCTCTCTCCGCTCACCTTACTCCCTCACACTCACATTTTCTTTAATATCTATTCTGCTTTTTCCTGTCATTTTTGTCTATGCTTTTATCATTTTTTTCTCTTTTGCCCTGTACCTTTTGAATGATTTTCATCTATTGTTTGTCTTATCTTTTGAATTCTGTCTCTCTCTCTCTCTCTCTCTCTCTCTCTCTCTCTCAGAGCTTAAAGGTGATAGACCTGCAGATGCCAGATTTCTTGCGTGTTTTGGAGAACGCAGTGCAGTTTGGCTCCCCAGTTCTTCTGCAGAATGTACATGAGGATCTGGATCCTTCACTGGCACCCATACTTAACAAATCTCTCAGCCATGTTGGTCAGTCATACACACACGCGCACACACACACACACAGTGCACTATGAAAAGACCTGTCAGAACCAGGGATATTGTAGTCAACAAAGGTTAAAGCTGTATGAAATAATATAGAATATACTAAAAGTTGCTAAATGAAAAATTTCATGTAGATTAAAACATGGGAACTAAATGGAAACTTGTTTTTTTTTTCCATACAAAATGTGCATATATTTAGTTCCAGTGTAATGTGAAAATTGTATGAAAATATCTTTAATTTAACTCGCTTACATAAAAAAAATACATTCTTGGTAACAAAATAATCCTTACAGTGCAGACGTCAAAGGGTTAGAAGCACCTTCTTGAAAGTGCACCTGTGTATCCACAACTATGTAGATGTATCTCATAGTTGTACTACAAACTGGAAAACTGAAAACTTCCCCCTCTTGTGTGGGATTCAGGGTGCATCACAGCTCATGATCAGCTAACTATGGCAGCTATAGACCAAACCATAAACACATCTCGCCTGAATGAATCTCTATTTTTTATATATGTGTGTATATATACAGTATATATATATATATATATATATATATATCCACATTTTAACTTCATTAACTGCCAGTATTAATGTAAGAAGCATTATGTGGTTAACTAGCGATAGCCATTATTCAGTATTCAACTGGAATGCTCAAGTTCTTTGAGTGCCAGCTGCATGGTGCCTCTGCTTGGAATCACAGTACGTAGCAACCCCTGGTGTGTGTAGTTGAGTGGATTGCTGTGTGTATGCAGGTGGGAGGTTCTTGATGAAGCTGGGAGATAAAGAGGTCGAGTATAACCCAGAGTTCCGTTTCTACATCACCACTAAATTGCCCAATCCACACTATACCCCCGAGATTTCCAGCAAAACCACCATTGTTAACTTCGCTGTGAAGGAACAGGTGTGTGTGTGTGTGTGTGTGTGTGTTGGTTTGACTTTGGTGAGATATTGTGCATATCTAAAAATGCATTTGCCATTGTGAAGCCACATTTTTTTTTATAGTGCTTTTGTGTGTGTGTGTGTGTGTGTGTGTGTGTGTGTGTGTGTATGTAGGGTTTGGAGGCTCAGCTGTTGGGTATAGTGGTGCGTAAGGAGCGTCCTGAGCTTGAGGAACAGAAAGACTCTTTAGTAATCAACATTGCCTCAGGCAAGAAGAAACTACAGGAGCTAGACGATGAGATTCTTCGGTGGGCTTCACACATGCACACAAACACACACACACACACACACACGCACACACAAACACATTAAATGCCTCCATTAAAACATGTCCACATATTTCATAGCATTACATTAGCACCTTTTATTCAAATCATATTTAGAGAAAAAGCTAAATTAACACATTTGCTAAATCCATCAGTCCTTTAGCAGCATCATGCTTGTGTGTGTGTGTGTGTGTGTGTGTGTGTGTGTGTGTGTGTGTGTGTGTTTGTTTGCGTGTAGCTTGTTGAATGAAGCAACTGGCTCTCTTCTGGATGATGTGCAGCTGGTGAACACTCTGCAGACCTCCAAAGTCACAGCCACAGAGGTGTCAGAACAACTGCAGACCAGCGAGCAGACGGAGATCAAAATCGATACTGCCAGAGAGGTGACAGAGAGAAAGAGTGAGAGAGTCAGGAATAGAAGATGATGTGAGAAGGAGGAGGGTGCAGAAAGTTTTGCCACATTGGATTAATTGTTGACAGTTTAGGGATAAAGATAGAAAGCCCTGATTAGCGGTTCTGTCAAAATAAGACGATCGAGCGCTGTGTGTTTAAATTGCAGGCTTATCGCCCCTGTGCCCAGCGTGCTTCCATCTTGTTCTTTGTGCTGAATGATATGAGCCATATAGACCCCATGTACCAGTTCTCTCTGGATGCCTACATCGACCTGTTCAACCTGAGCATCGAAAAGAGCCTTCGCAGCCACAAACTGGAGGAGAGGATCACCAAGCTCAATGACTACCACACCTACGCAGTTTACAGGTCACTCATTATTACTGTATACCCAATAGCGATTAACACACCTACATAACCTACATGTATCTATACATAAGAATGCATGCCCTCTGATCTGTATTAAATATTAAAATCTCTTCAAATCAATTTTGCTAACAGTCCATAAGCCTTCCTAATCTGTTTATGATTTTATAATAAGAGGTCACTAACTGAACAAGTTTTATTGTTTATAATGGTATATTTATATGAACACAGACGATGAGCATTGTTAAAACTGATGATGTAGTGATCTGCTCTGCAGTGGCATATGAAATTAAGAGGAAAGTCAGTGTAGACAGCACTGTAACCTATATCAAAAGTTTACTGAGGTCCACGTTGCAGAAATGTGTCGGAGTTAATACATCTCCACGCTGAATTGCTTACTACATCAGTCGCTCAGATTACTACATCAGTCGCTCATTTCTAATTCTTTGCTCTGTCCGATGCTTTCATTTCATCGGATTCAATATACAGTCATGGCCAAAAGTTTGTGATCATTTTACGCTTTGTATCGTATAGTGATCGCATACTTTTGGCCATGACTGTATTGCTTTACAATTCAGCCTAAGTTACCCGTTGATTTCAGTCTCCAGAAATATGAATTTCTAAAGTTTGGCTTCATATTTCTTAAAAAAAAAAAAAAAAAAAAAAGTATATTGTCTATTTTATCTAGTTATTGTAAATGATGGAACGGTAATGTGCATTATTTTGTACCTTACAGCCTATTTATCTAAAAAATGACCATGTAAATTAATTAGTAATTAATATGAAATTGTATATGTAAACATTTGTGGTGTCTACATCTTAACTAAAACAGACTATTGGTGGCTTTTTCCGCCAAGCACTTGGTTGTTACCGTAAAATCCCATATATACATGCAAATAAAAACATATGATTTAAACTATAAAGGTCAAAAAGTTTGTGTTCTTGTTGCTAGTTACAGCCATGAGTGTAGTGATAGTCATGACCTATCCCCTAATTCAAAAACATTGGCAATAGTCTTATCTTTATAGTAAAGCATGACTACATGACTTCATGACAGGTGTAGATGAGTGAAAAGTTGCTGGTTGATGTCGTGTGTCGCTGGACCACTGTGTATAATTCAACAGAACGTCATTCATTTCTATTTCTCTGTCACTCAATTTGTATTGTATCGTATGTATTGTATGTGTGGAGTAGTCATAGGAATATTGAAATGAAGTCGCAACACTTGTGTGTGTAAATGCGTATGAAAGAGTGATTGGCAGTCATTGAGTTTCTCTGAGCTTGAACATGATGTTGGTCTGAGTCATCAGTGTCCGTGTTTGCAGGTATACTTGTCGGGGCCTGTTTGAGTGTCACAAGCTCCTGTTCAGCTTCCACATGTGTGCAAAGATCCTGGAGGTGGCCGGCAAGCTCAACATGGACGAGTACAGTTTCTTCCTCACAGGAGGGCTGGTGAGCACTGATCTTTCTTCCCCATTAACCTAATTCGGCTGGTGTAATAATAAAAAAGGATGCATTACATATGCCATATATATCATAAATTATATTGCTTAGCATTTCATTATTACAGCATGAATCCATGATATATTTAGCATGTTAACTCAAAGTGCTCTGTAATACAGGTCCATCCACATCCACAGTACTCTATCTCACCAAAGCACACACCATTTGCATTACTCCTACCACGATTCTATCACAACACTATGAATAATCACACACCCTGCTCCTAATTCAGTTCCTATGAACTAATTGTATTTCTTGAGAAATGCAGTTTGAACGTTTTTGGGGTTTTTTCAACAATATAGTCAGTGTTTAGTTGTTTAGATCAGCGCATTCAGACTAAATCAGTGGGTCCTTCATGCTGTACATACTGTATCACCTTCACCTATCACCTTCAGCAGCAATTCACACAGATCTGCACAGACGCTTTTTCCTCACTCCATAAACAAGAGTAAAAACCTTCTCATGCAGTGTTTTGCCCCTGTTTCTGGAGTAAAGATGCTTGTGACAAACATATCCTACACTTCAAATGTGTTACATATACAGTATGTATATGGCCAAAAGTAGGATCCAATTAGGTGGAATGTGCACTGTGTTTTCTGATGCGTTGTGCCTTGTATTATGTACATATATTTGTAAACATTGTGTAAGTTTTGTAGGTGAAATATAGTGATCAATATGCGATTACTAAGGTCATTGGAACAAGATTCAATATCTAACCAACCAGGCAATCTCCATATAACAGTACTAGATAGGAAGGGCATGACTATAACATTTAATTTAGGTAAAAATTCTAACGCAATGCTTCAGACATTACATATAGGCTTGTTTTTGGTAAATTCACCTATATAGAAAAGGTACCAGTAATACTCAGCGGTTTGACCTGGACATTTCAGGACATTAACCCTATTTTGTTTTAAGCCAACACATGCAGCATTCCCAATCCTCTTGCTACTTCAGTGTGGTCCTTGGTGTATGATTTGCCTTATCATGTTCTAATATGATTCTTCTAAGTCCCAGAGTGCAGTGTGTTTTCTTTCAGTATTTTTCCCTAGTCAGTTCCACACATGTTTCCTTGTAATTTTTGAGTTTCTAGTATTTGCTGCAGGAATGCGTTCCCAAATCATGATGCCGCCACCACCATGCTTTACTGTAGTTATGTTATGTTAGGTTTGTGCCTAAGGTAACACTTCTCCAAATTCATGGATAAACTCTAGCCAAGTTGTAACATGTTTATATTTATATTTTTAAATAAAGGCTTAATTCCCTCTACCCTTCATTACAAGGCAAATTTGCTAAGTGTGTGTGCTACTGAAGCAAATATTGAACTCGGAGGTCATTTAGATGTGAATATTTATGAATTGATTAATTGAATTATTTTCAACAATAACAAACCATCACGTTTTAACAATTTATTTAGAAAAGTGTCTGGAACTTTATCTTAATGAGTAGCAAAAAAATTCACAGTTAAATGTTTTGTGATTTCCGAGCCATTTTCCAAGGAGTGTTAGTCTTGCTGTCTGGCAGCCAAACCTGCAGAATCACTTTGAGAGCAACTGCTCTGCATTTAGTGTATGTCAGTTCTTGTAAAGACTTATGTTTGGCTCTTATGGGTAACATTATTTCTCATCACCTGCAAACACTGACAGTACAACGTCTACTTTGCCGCTTAGCATTTGAGACCGCACGGTTTTTAAGCCTTTCAAAAGGCTTAAACTGTTTAGTTTAGAACATCACAACATGTTTTGCTGTTATTAAATCTTGTTTGGGGTCTGTTATGGAACCCTCGGGTGTCCTTCTCATACTGTGATGTCTGTGGGTGTGTGCTGCTGTTCCAGGTCCTGGATAAGGAAGGCCAGATGGATAACCCATGCTCAAGTTGGCTGGCTGACTCTAATTGGGACAACATTACCGAGCTGGACAAGCTAGCTAATTTCCATGGGCTTATGGCCTCGTTTGAGCAGTACCCACGAGACTGGAACATGTGGTACACCAGCTCAGAGCCAGAAAACGCCCCTCTACCTGGTAATGTCTATGTCTGTTAAAGCACTTTAGCTGTTCCTCATCTTTGTGAATCACCTTTGCATTTTTGACTCACTTTTGTCTTGGAAAATTACTACAACATGAATACATATTTGTGTACATGTCCTCCCTCTGTCTCTCTCCAGCCATATTCGCTAATGTCAAACTCTTCTGACAGTGCTAGTCTGTCATTTCCTTTGATTTACTTTTCAAATCTAATTATATTACCGAGCACTCTGCTCAATATTAATAAAATCTATGGGAGAACATGCAGCTCTGTGAAAAAGTTTGTTTAACTCATTTATGTAATTATGAATTGTAATTCTGTTTAAAACGCAAGCTCTCAAGAGGTCTTCATTTTTAAAAAGGTTTATAAGAGAGATAATATTTGCCTGTCACTTCTCTCTTGTTGAATTAATTTCCTACTTCATCTCACTTATCCTTTTTCTTTTTTTTCACCTTCTTTTTGAACCCGTCCACTTTCTCTCCTCCTGTCTGTATTGCCAACATTTGTTCCACTTTGCAATATCAATTTGCAAACCACCATTCTCAATTCTCTCTGCCACACACCTTCTTTCTGCTGTCTTTCCCCCTTTCTGTGCGTGTCCTTATCGCTCGTTCTCTTTAGGGGAGTGGGAGAATGGGTGCAACGAGTTGCAGAGGATGCTGATAGTGCGTTCTCTAAGACAGGACCGTGTCTCATTCTCTGTGACTTCCTTCATCATCAACAACCTGGGCTCCCGCTTTGTAGAGCCGCCAGT
Source organism: Noturus placidus (assembly GCA_022414735.1). Classification (NCBI taxonomy): domain Eukaryota; kingdom Metazoa; phylum Chordata; class Actinopteri; order Siluriformes; family Ictaluridae; genus Noturus; species Noturus placidus. The sequence continues at coordinate 44,370 of JAFFST010052147.1, forward strand.
CCTGGACATGCATGCTGTGAGTTATAAACACGTACATGGTACAGAGTAAAGACATGTCGATATACATCTCAACATCCTCAGCTCCATCTTATAAACACATTTAAAAGGCATCAAACACAGTGCGAGTTCTCTACTGCAACATCAGGGTAGCTGTAAGCATACAAGTTGTGTATATTAATTTGGCTGAGCCCTGTTATAAATATAAATGAGCGTTCGTGCTAGAGAGATAATACGAGAGCACGCCTGAACATTTTGTTAGCTTCTGTCTTACTGAATATGTGTTCTAAGGAAGCTGTTTCTCTAAACCTGATTAAAGTTGACTAAAGATGACTCACGCAGTCATAACGCACTACCTGAAATGATTCGTAGCGTAGCTTTTAGCTCGTTACCTTGCATAACAAGTCACTATGCAATTTGATCTGCTGTTGTGTTCGACTTCTCCTGGCAAAGTGTACTACCATATGTGACACGCAGGATGTGACACACAAACCGAAGTATCACTTTAAAGGGGTTGTCTCTCATTTTTAGAGCCTTCTGCTACCAGGGAAAGAAATTTGCAATTGCAAGGAAATCAGAGATGGGCCATTTTTGACACAGGAGTTTAAAAATGTTTTTAGAAATGTTTTCTGTACTTTGGTGTTTGTGTTATAGGTGGTAGAGGATTCCACCACTAAGACACCACTGATCTTTGTGCTGTCCCCTGGTGTGGATCCCACTGCTGCCCTGGTGCAGCTGGCAGAAAAGTCGAACATGGGCCACCACTTCTATGCCCTCTCTCTGGGACAGGGACAGGCCCCAATCGCCACACGCATGATCAAAGAGGGAGTTATGAACGGTGAATCTTCACATGCTGTCTCATCTTCTCCTGTCTCTATCTTTTTTCTTCTTCTTCTTGCCCGTCCTGTTATTCCTCTCTCCCTATTTTGCAGACCTAGCAAATTAGGCATTTGTTTGGTTAAGGGTGTTTATCCCAACTTAATGGACCGGAAAACATTTGAAAGTTAACTTCTTCTTAAAAAACAATGTCTGCAATTTCTCTAAAGGCCAATTCAAACAAAAAAAGCATTTTTAATTGTTCATCTCACACCCATTTCACAGACCAGTTGAGCTTCCATTATAACATTTCTAAAATGCAACCCAACCCTTCCTATACTTCACTTTCTTTCTGGCTTGTTCATATGAGTAAAGCATGAATATTACATAAATCCATGTTGTGATCAATAATAATCCACAATAATCCACATAATTCATGGGAATGTTATCATTGTGCAGCCTGTAGCAGAAGTTTTTGTAGCAGAAGGGATACTCATTAGACCATCCTAGATAACTCGAATAAACACAAATATTGTTTGTTCATGTCTGACTGTCTCATCTCATATTATAACGTACACAGTGGAACATAATAAGTACAGCAAGCCCAAATTCCACTGCCATCAACCACCCTCATGGTCCAGTGACATTGCTCTGGATTAAAGTTCAATAAAACTGTTGATTTGTTCCCACCGGTAGTGCTTATAGAAGATAGAATAGTCACAAATGACATTGATTAAACAGAAGGCTGCTTACACTGCACAGATATACACATATTTTAGTCATTGTTAGGTTTGGTCTAAACTTAGTTGTTGACAGGTTTAAGCTATAAAAGCTAAAGGTTTTAGTCTTTTTTCCCCCTCAAATTTCACCAAAAATGTTCTTTTTATGCTTAAACAAGTAAATAATTTCCTACGTTTTCATTCCTTCTTAAATGGAATGCTTTAATAAGCCATTAGAGACTTACTAAATCCTTTCTCCTTGTTGGATGTGCTTTGATATGGTCTTAGAAGGTATTCTGTGGTACAGAGCGAGTTTATCTAGCAGTGTGTAGGTGAATTATTTACCAGGGAAAGATATGTTTGGTAAATCTTGCGTTCTCTATATGTGGTAGGTCACTGGGTATTCTTGGCTAATTGCCACCTGTCCCTGTCATGGATGCCTCAGCTGGATAAACTGGTGGAGCAGCTACAGGTTGAGGATCCTCACCCAGACTTCAGGCTATGGCTCAGCTCCTCCCCTCATCCAGACTTCCCCATCTCAATACTTCAGGCCGGCATCAAAATGACTACTGAGCCACCTAAGGTATACCCTACACACACACAAAACAAAAACGCACACACATTCGTACATGTTTTTGCATGCTGGCATGATCATATGCATATATTAATACATGCCTAGACATATACCACTCACACGTACTGCAACACACTATCTACTGTATACCAGTAAAGTGGCTTCCAAGGGGGCCAAGCACCCAAGAATATTGGGAAGAAATAAAGGAATGATTTCAACACACTGTACAGTATATTTAAAAGGGATACACATACTGTATATGTCATAAAATACTCTTACACTTATACAGTGTATGCAAATGAATATGTAATACCTGCACTGACATGTAGTGATAAAACATTGACTAAGAAATGATTTGAACAGAAGAGACCAGAAGTAATATTTGTTGAAGTAGTATTTACAATGTAAACTTTGTTGAAGTAATATTTACTGAAAGAAATAAATGATGTATGCTGTCTATGTGTTTTTCTTGGCTACAGCCATTTCCCAGAATGCATCAAGTTGATTATGTAACAGAGAGAAAAGAAAGAGTACAAAGGCATTCATATTATGTTTAATGTACAGTTATTGGATTTTCAGTTCACTTTGATATTTCTGTGCGGACCGATGATGCACTAATGCCAAAAACAGGAGGAAAAAAAAGATTCTCAGTGATCAGAAACCTGTCACATCATGAAATGGACTGTCTTTATTGAAATATTGGATTCGTGGGGTTTTTATTTGTCACATCTTTTAAATCTTTTAAAGAAAAAGAAACTCCTTTGTGCGCTTATTGACCAGAATTCAGGAGAGCCGTTCTTAAAAGGCATATTGATTCCTGTAATTCCATGGGTGGCTCACACACATACACACACGTACATGCACTGTAGATAATCATGCACAACACACAACCCTTCCATGTTTCTCGTTGCAGGGAGTAAAGTCGAATATGAAACGGCTGTACCGGCTGGTGACAGAGTCTCAGTTTTCACGCTGCACGCAGCCCATCATCTACCGCAAGTTGCTCTTTGCCCTCTGTTTCTTCCACAGCGTCCTGCTGGAGCGCAAGAAGTTTCTCCAGCTCGGCTGGAATATTGTCTACAGCTTCAACGACTCTGACTTTGAGGTACAGACAGAGAGATGTGGTTGACTAGTCTTGATATTGTAGAATTGTTTGATTTTAGGCAGAAAAGTGTGCCTCACCGAACACTGCAGGTAGAAGCAGTTCAATGATGACATACAGTTGCAATCAAAATTCTTCAACCCCCATTGCAAATCAGGTTTATTGTCAAAATGTACAGACTTTCAGCTGTTTTCAATGAACAAATCAAACAGAAGCAATTGAAATAGTTCAACACAACGAATGCTTCAAGTGGTTTCCCCAAATTCAACTGAAAATGCAACTTATAATGACTTCTCCAGTCTCAAAATTATTCAACCCCTTCATGGTAAGCATCTTTAGTACTTAGTAAAGCACCCTTTTATGTTTCTGGAAGTGTTCCTGAGGAATCTTGGACCATTCCTCATGAGCAATGGCCTCCAGTTCAGTAATATTCTTGGGTTTGCGTGCTGCAAACGCCTTTTTCAAATCCCACCAGAGATTTTCTATTGGGTTCAAGTCAGGGGACTGTGAAGGCCCTGTAGAATCCTCCAGGACTTCTTCTGCAACCAAGCCTTGGTGGAATTGAGGTATGCTTGGGATCATTGTCCTGTTGGAAGGTCCAATGATGCCCAACAATTTTGGGTCGGTAGTGATGTACGTCTTGGAGTTCTGGCATGGAAAACTTCTGCGTTCAGTGCCTGTTGCCACCAAGTCTTGCTGCAGATCTCGAGTCACTTGAGGGTTTTTCACAACCTGCCTTCTCAGAAATCTGGTTGCAGCCATTGATAGCTTCCTTTTTCTGCCCCGTCCAGGTATTTCATACATTTTCTGCCCCTAGTCAGTTCAGGTATTTCATGTGCTCCAGCACACCTGGTATAACTAATGAAGCCCTTGATTAGCTGCATCAGGTGTGCTTGAGACAACACCTGTTTTGCATATTTGTGCTGTTGTGAGGGATTCTATTCAGGGGGTTGAATAATTTTGAAACTGGAGAAATCATTATTAGTTGCATTTTCACTTGAATTTGAAGCAGTCATTGTGCTGAACTATTTCAATTGTTTTTGTTGATTTGTTCATTGCAAACAGCTGAAAGTCTGTACATTTTGACCATAAACCTGATTTGCAATGTGGGTTGAATTATTTTGATTGCAACTGTATAGGCAAAGCTCTACATGCTTACCTAGGAGACACCGCATACCTCTTCACTTCGCTACTACTTCTATCTCTCTCTCTCTCTCTGTTTGTTTATTTTACAGGTGAGTGAAAACTTAATGAGTCTGTATTTGGATGAGTATGAGGAAATCCCTTGGGATGCTCTGAAGTACCTCATCGCCGGCATCAACTACGGAGGTCACGTTACAGACGACTGGGACCGTCGTCTCCTCACCACATACATCAGTGATTACTTCTGTGAAGGCACTGTCAACACTCCTTTCTTTAAGTGAGTCACACACACACACACGCACACACAAACACACACACACACACACACACACACACTCATTTGGATGCAGGCACACACATGCAAACTAAAACATTAACATTTGGCACACAGGTAGTACCCTTCACATCTTTTCAATTTTGAAAACAGACTAGTCACACAGAAGTGCAAGAACCCCACCATGTGGACAGATCTAAAATCACACATGCCCACTATCTCTCTCTCTCACACACACACACACACACACACACACACACACACTTGACAAATTCAGCACACACCTAAGCCTGTAAAAACACCCAAGTGATTTAATGAAAGAGTTAGGTGCTGTGTCTAATCTTAGTGTAAATACATACAGTGCTACAGGAAAGACTCCTCAAGTGTCCCTGTGTCTAGTGCAGTGTTTCTAAGTACTTGTCTTTCACTGAAACTTTTAGTATTCCTTATGCACAAAGACGAAGACACAAAGCTGATGAGTTGTACCAGTTGTACTGGGATAGTGAGAATGTGTAGTGTATAGATGCATGAGTTTTAGTATTGGAAACACTGATCTAGTGTTCCACCTCTGTGTCGCAGTTGATTTGTAACAAGGTACAACAGCTCCCCTATGTGGTGGATTTTTTATTTACACTATGTCAAATTACCAAGTAGCTAGAATAGTTCTAGTATAAGTGAATAAGACCAAAACACTAATATACAGTGTAATATATCTCAACGTCCCACCATTTTGTTTCTAGTGTAGTATGTTCAGCCCTTTTCCACGTTCAGTAAATATAACTGTGCTTATAGGTTATTGTTATTCTGTTTCTTGTTTGAGCAAATAAGTGTTTCACTGTTGTTGTTTTTTTATTAATTTGATAACCGTTCTTGTTCCCCAGTGACACAATTCCTGGTTTGTCTGTCTATGTTGTTGCTCAATGTTATGAGAAACATGAATAATAAAAAAAAGTGCATTGTTTTGTTCTTTTTCATAACGTTATATAAATACTGTGTCTGTATGTGATGTGTCCTCTAGACTGTCCTCCTTGCCTAGTTATTATATTCCTCATGATGGGCCTCAGGCTGTGTATCAGGAGTATATTAACCTGCTCCCGGCTGTGGAACATCCAGAGACATTTGGCCAGCACCCAAACGCTGACATCGCCAGCCAGATCTCTGAAACACGCACACTCTTTGACACACTCATCTCACTCCAGCCTCAGGTCACCAGCACGGTAGCCACTGGAGCAGGACCCAGCCGTGAAGACAAGGTGTGTCTTAGTATCTCTTAGCACTTTTTTACCCAATCGAACAGTGTGTTACAGCACGGTGAAGTTACTAATCTGAAACCAGAACTCTACCCATGTCTATTTCCAATTGCATAACATTACCAGTAAAATGAGTTATATGGTGGTTGTGGGGTGGTGTTAGTCGACTAAATGAATACTCATGTAAACAGAAAACTGAGTACCATCTATACCACTTATGTCATAGAGTTTGTTTTACGTTAAAACATGTGTGCCACTGTCAATTATCAACCTCACAAAGCTACTAGTAAGTAGGATACGTGAGCAAGTTTGTGTAATGGCAACTAGAGAACCCCAAACAAAGCCGATTTGAGTAAAACATTCTTGTGGGTAGAAAAATACAAATGAATTTGAAACCTAAGTCCACCAGGAAATGGGACATTTAAAAAGTGAAAGAAACTGTAGCAGACAATCACTACACAAACACTAAACATTGCTCAGTCTTACTGAATTACTGCATATTACTGCATACTAATGCGCTTTCAAAAGCAGCAGTCTGTCTTAGTCAAGTTACAACTCAGGAAGATTTGATCGTTGTTGTGTCGGACCGCTATTTCTGTCTCGGAAGGGTGCTCTTGCTACCTTAGAAAGAAAAGTTGCCAAATCCACTCACATTATAAAGGATCTATTACCAAGTTATACTACACTGTCTGGAAAAGCGCTATGTGTGTATCTTTGGATAATTAAAAAAAAAAAAAAAAAAAACTTTTGCCATTCCACTGGATCAAAATTTAGAGTCATATCATTTGTATAATTCGGATAGCAGTAATATGTGTGTGTGTGTGTGTGTGTGTGTGTGTCTGTGTGTGCATGAAGGTATTAGAACTCTCAGCTGATGTGCGTCAGAAGATCCCAGCAGATGTGGACTATGAAGGGACAAGGAAACTGTTGCAGGTTGATCCCTCGCCTATTAATGTAGTACTGCTGCAGGAGATCCAGAGATACAACACTCTGCTGCACACCATCAGGTCTGTGTTATTTTGAAAAACTGAGTCAGAGACAGATACTGAGAGTTGTGAGTGATACACAAATATAAGTGTGTGTGTGTGTGTGTGTGTGTGTGTGTGTGTGTGTGTGTGTGTGTGAGAACAGGACATCTCTTACAGAGTTGGAGAAAGGCATTAAAGGTCTGGTTGTGATGTCCAGTAGTCTGGAAGAGACGTTTCAGTGTATTCATGATGCTCGTGTTCCTCCCCTCTGGGAGAAGGTAAGACAGTGTTCGAGTACTCCATCATATACTCCACAGTGCTCTTAAATAAACGCAGTAGCAATGCTGAAGTTCAAGGAGCACTCGTCACATGTTGGTGGATTATAGACTGATGACATTTTTTTGGGTCAACAGCAGGATTAGAACATGGCTTCTCTTGTTAACAAAGATTTTAGCAAAGGCTTTTTCTCATAATACTTACATTCGGGCACGGTGGCTTAGTGGTTAGCACTTAGTGGTTAGCACATTTGTCTCATGCATTCAGGGTTGGGGGTTTGATTCCCGCCTCTGCCATGTGTGCAAAGAGTTCGCACGTTCTCTCTGTTCTTTGTGGATTTCCTCCTTCAGTCCAAAGACGTGCATTGTAGGCTGATTGCCATCCAGGGTGTCTCCAGCCTTGTGCTCCGAGTCCCCTGGGACAGTCCCCGCAACCCTGTGTAAGATAAGCGGTATGGAAAATTGATGGAATTTTCCATTGTAATATCTTCAAGATGATCTCAAAGAATATCTTAAATATTTGTTTACTTGTTTTACTTGTCAGCTTCACTCAGTTCACTGATTTAAAGATGAAATATGGAAACACACTAGAGAAACAAATCACTTTATTAGTATGGCTCACATATAGCAACGCTGGATGATTTATGTTTGACGTTCTATAGAGAAGATTTCACCTGATTGGACACTACTGTCAGATGAATTGTTCTGTATGTGGGTTTTCAGGAGTATTTTAAATCTTAATTTGAATCAGTGTCCATTTGAGATTCATCATGCTGGATGTTAGGTTGTGTAGAGGATGCTATCGCAGGCTGGAGGGCTTTTGTGATTGGATAGAAGCAAATTTGATTACATCTAAGAGCTCTTGTATTTTTCTGAGTGCGTAAACGCTTAACCTTTTGCTCTAGGTTCTCAGACAGATACAGTGGTGTGAAAAAGTGTTTGCCCCCTTCCTCATTTCCTGTTCCTTTGCATGTTTGTCACACTTAAGTGTTTCGGAACATCAAAC
>JAFFST010052147.1:68952-83573 GCA_022414735.1 Noturus placidus
CAGATACCTTAGATGGATGTATGGATGGATAGATAGATGGATGGATGGATAGATAGATCAATAGATAAATAGACAGATACCTTAGATGGATGGCTGGATGGATGGATAGACAGATGGATGGATGGATAGATGGATCAATAGATAAATAGGCAGATACTTTAGATGGATGAGATAGATAGATGGATGGATGGATAGATAGATCAATAGATAAATAGACAGATACCTTAGATGGATGGATAGATACATACATTAGATGGATAGATGGATTCATGGATGGAAGTATGTATGGATAGATCGATCAATACATTAAATGGATGGATGGGTAGACAGATGGATGGATGGATAGACAGATGGATGGATGTATAGATAGATAATAGATGGATAGATAGACGAATGGATAGATAGATAGATAGATAGATAGACAGATAGATAGATGGATTAATGGATGGATAGACAGATGGATGGGTGGATAGATAGATCAATAGATAAATAGACAGATACCTTAGATGGATGGATGGATGGATAGACAGATGGATGGATGGATAGATAGATAGATCAATAGATAAATAGACAGATACCTTAGATGGATGGATGGATAGATGGATTCATGGATGGAAGGATGTATGGATAGATCCATCAATACATTAAATGGATGGATGGATAGATGGATGGATGGATGGATAGATAGATCAATAGATAAATAGACAGATACCTTAGATGGATGTATGGATAGATAGATGGATGGATGGATAGATGGATGGATAGATAGATAGATCAATAGATAAATAGACAGATACCTTGGATGGATGGATGGACAGATGGATGGGTGGATAGATAGATCAATAGATAAATAGACAGATACCTTAGATGGATGGTTGGATGGATGGATAGACAGATGGATGGATAGATAGATAGATAGATCAATAGATAAATGGACAGATACCTTAGATGGATGGATGGATGGATAGATACATACATTAGATGGATGGATGGATAGATGGATTCATGTATGGAAGGATGTATGGATAGATTGATCAATACATTAAATGGATGGATGGATAGACGGATGGATGTATAGATAGATAATAGATGGATAGATAGATAGATACATAGATGGATGGATGGATGAATAGACAGACAGATAGATGGATGGATGGATAGATAGATCAATACATAAATAGACAGATACCTTAGATGGATGGATGTATGGATAGATGGATAGACCGATGGATGGGTGGATAGATAGATCAATAGATAAATAGACAGATACCTTAGATGGATGTATGGATAGATAGATAGATGGCTGGATGGATGGATAGATGGATGGATGGATAGATAGATCAATAGAAAAATAGAGAGATACCTTAGATGGATGGATAGATAAGTGGATGGATGGGTCAATGGCTGGATAGAAAGAAAGAAAGAATGAAAGAAAGAAGAGAGTTAGATTTCATTTCATGTCTAATATCCTGCCTAAACTTGTGGAGCCCATGCCAGCTAGAGTGTACACTGTCATTAAGGGGGACAAACTAAATACCAAGAAGCTCAAATATTCTACTTTTCCCTCAAGTTCATGGTCAGTAATATCATTTGTAATGAAAATTGTTGTATCAAATTAGAAAAGAGTGCACAGTAGAAGCATTTTCACTGTGTCTGCATACACACTTGGCCAAAAGTTTGTGGACTTCCAACTTTATGGCAATAATTTGGAGAAGACCCACATATGGATATGATTGTCAGGTATCCATTTACTTTTGGCCATATAGTGTTTGTTCTTAGAAATTCAATCTTAAACCTTAAGGGTTTTTTGACCATATACGGTAATCCATAAAAGATCTATTTATGGGGAGGGTTCCCATTAAAACCCCTGTAGAAGGAAGCTTTTTGCAAAAGAGTCCATCTATTTATTCCGTTAGCATGTTTAGTTCATTTGTTCCCATAGAACACAAACCAGTAACCCACTGAAACAGTTTTATTGCAATTGTAGTTTGATTCAAGTTGACATTAATTATGCTTGTTATTAAGATACTAATCTTTCTATTAAAGATATTTAACTCAAATAAGCGGTCAATTCAGCTAATAACTGTAATAACTAGAATCTCTCTGATCGTGGGTAATACTTGTCAAGTTGCCACTTCAGGAGGACCGCATATGTTGAGAATATGGTTTCATACAGGAATCCACACCACAGAGTTGACATTAGTGTTAAGATAGATGAAAAACCCACTCAGCATTCTTAGTGCTTTTGCATCCATGTTGTTTACATCAGTAAAGGATGGCACTGGATAATAGCTGCTGCACAGACGATACATTTTCATGATAAAAGTCTAATGAAAGCCTGTTTTCAGTGACAGACTCTTCCTGTTGTATGTTCATGAAGCGTGTGTTCTGTAAACTAAAAAAACAAACATATTGCTGGTTGAAACTGAACTCGCAAACAAACTAAAAGAGCTCTAAAGTCAGTTATGTCTATTGAGTAGAATCAATTGATAAGGTTTTCTCATTTTGTGCGTCTTCTTTATGATGTTAATCCACATGGGAGTGCAACTACTGCCTACATACCAGCTTTATTTCATATCTATAACAAATTGAGCAGCACTCTGATGGGAGAACAGAGCAGACCCAAGGTGAGCTGTGAACTTTTACTGACATATTTCATCAATGTGATCCACAAAGCATTTCAGCAGAAGTAGTGGGGTAGTTTGCCATTGCTTTCCCCACCCCTCCCCATTTATCCGGGCTTGGGACCAGCGTGTAGCTGCTGCCAGTCACACGGCAAGGTATACATACTCACACACCCATTCATACACTGTGGACACTGTGGACACGCCAATCAACCTACCATGTATGTCTTTGGACTGGGGGAGGAAACCGGAGTACCTTGCGAAAACCCCCCGACGCTGACCCTGGAGGTGTGAGGCGAACGTGCTAACCACTAAGCCACCGTGTACTCATGCATGTATATATGTGTGTGTATGTGTATATATATATATATAATGTGTGTGTATATGTATATATGTGTATGTATATGTGTGTATATATATATACTGTGTGTGTGTATATATATATATATATATATACACACACACACCTGTCATATATATAAATATATATATATATATATATATAAGTTGCGATGGAGGAAACATGCCAAGCACATCACACACGACACTGTAGCTAACTGAGAAGTGGACGTCCACGAACATCCGCTGACGAAAGCACAACTGACGTGGTTCTGGCATACATAGCCTATGTATGGAGACCTTTGGGATTTAGTATGTTGCTTTAAATGTCAAATCTTAATCCAGAAGAATCATTTTAATCATATTTGGTGAACATGGACGGGCAAAATTAGTTTTAAAAACTATCAATGACATCCACTAGATGGCGCCACTGGTGTGGGGAAAGAACATGTAATTCAACCTCAATGTGTTTGCATTATGTTGCACTCTTAAAGTTTCATTAGAAACTTCCCATCAGTAATTTATATAGTTTTGAATGGTCTATATAAGTCTACTTGGATAGCATTTAAAGTATTATGTATTTTACTGCACATGTGGTTATGAGGTAAAATGTCATCAAATTAAAACATTTTTCATCTACTAACAAGGAGATTTACACAGGCGAGACAACACAAGATGTATCACTTGTACTCGGCATACCTGTCTTTTACCTGAAACTAACTGAACTGTTATTCTTTCCACAGTCGATGGTGGGTCAGCATGGCTAAAATGTGGTTAGCCGATGTGAGAATCTCTCTGGATGAAAACCTCCATCAGACACCGTGCAAATCAACCGTTCAGTCAGTAAACATGATCAGAAGCTGCACTCAAAGGAAAGGCGGGATTGGAAAGTGCTCAAGATGGCGTTACACAGGTGCACTTTGAATCTCCCTATAAATAATCAATGTGTTCAATATCTGTTTCCAGAACTGTGATATTCTTTCAACAAGCCTGATCTTTCCAGCCAGTGTTTGACGTGTAAAATAAGTTTACATACCTAAGCATCAGTGTTACTTTTAGATCGGATGTCTAGATGTTACATATTGGTAATCATTTTAAGGCAGTCCTGATTAGGGCTAAGGAAGTTATGTCACAGTGGTTCAATGTATCTGGGATTTTGGTATACATGACTAACGTACTGGGATTTAATTTCTTATTGAATGTAAATCTTCATACCACTGTTAAGGATCAAAACCTACCACAAATAAGGGATTAATATTTGGAAAGACAAGGAGGAAGGTGGATAAGCACTCCCAAACTACCTGGGGCAGTGGTGGCTTGACGGTTAAGGCTGTGGGTTACTGATCGGAAGGTTGGTGGCTCAGGTGCAGCCAATCTGCCACTGTTGGGCCCTTGAGCAAGGCCCTTAACCCTCTCTGCTCCATGGCTGACCCTGCGCCCTGACCCTAACTTCCTGGTATGTGAAGAAATTAATTTCGCTGTGCTGTAATGTATAGGTGACCCAATAAAGACTCCTTGTCATTACTACTGGGCAGCTAATACTCATAAGCTAATATTTTTCTGAAGAGGGGTGGCATGGTGATGCTACCTCACAGAGCTAGAGTCCACAGTTCAGTCCTTAGCTCGGGTTACTGTCCGTGTGGAGTTCTGCATCTTCTCCTCATGTCCATATGAATTTACACTTTCCTCCCACCTCCCAAATACATACCGGTAGGTGGACTGGCAATGCTATGTATGGTGCTCTGTAATGGACTGGAGACCCATCCAAGGTGTATCCTCGCCTCACTCCCGGTGTTCCAAGGATAGATCTACCACGACCCTGACCAGGATAAAAAACTTGCTGAAAATGATTTAGTGAACTATTTAGAAGATGAAAACATACTGGCGTCATTAGTATTCATTAATATTATGTCAAAATGGTAGGCTACATGAGTCAGAATCTGTGCTTGCACATGTTACTAATGTTTCAAACTCAATTTACCCTCGAAAAACAATATGAACAATATTATATTGTTCACCACTGCTTTGAAAAAGAGCCCACTACGTACCCCCATCTCCCATGCTATATACGCTCTCAGAAATAAACTGTAGGTTTCCTTGTCGCTGGGGTCGTACCATCAAGGGCACATGCTTTGTAGTTTTTGTATGTATATTTGTGAAATTTGTGGATTTATATGGATCTCTTTATCTAAGCTATAAAGGGTTTAACAAACTGTTAATCATAACAAGCCAAAATTATTATTTTTTTTAATCAAGCCTATTGAATGAAATGTCAAATAAGCAGTAGCATCACCAATTCAGTATATTTCACCTCTATGAAAGGTATTTTTCTTTTGTGCAGGGTCTATTATACAATGCTTTTACTTTTTTTGACTAATACTATAAAGTTTTTCAAATGTAGGTTTTCTTCTCTCATATTTCTCTCTCATTGCCATTATCGTTCAGTGTTCAGAGACAGAGAGCGAGACCACGGCTCTTGTCCTTGTGAGATATGAAAACGACATTAAAACTTTTTTCTGCATTTGGTCTTATGGCTCCATTCATCTGCTCGCTATCTAAGAGAAACACGTATAATATTTCAAGTGAAATCCGTCAATAACTATAATAATTGTATGACTTCAAAGATAGCGTAGATATTGAGCTTTTCATGACTATGTAACAAAAGGCAACTCTCAACACGAGTAGTTTAAGCAGAAGGGGAGGGAACAGTATAGCTCAGATGAGGAGAAGGTGAAGGCTGGTTGATGTTTTCATTGAAATTGCAGTTCACCTTTGAGGCTGTAGAGCTATAAAAATTGCAAACTGCTCCTTTAATTGTTCAAGACATAAAAGATTTTTGCTCAGTCGTAATTTATATCACGTTCCTGTGTTATTTTTATTTTTAAAGGTGGCTGGAATGGAGCCAGTCCAGTAGGTTTGTTTGCATTTTTGTTCCAGAGCTCAGGTGCTTATTTTAGCAGGTGTTTTTGGCCTTGTAAACAGCGCGATGATCGATGATGATGATTATGATGGATGATTTAACTTTGCTTAATGTGTCCCTGTTTTACTTTCTGCGTTGATGGTTGTGACCATCACCCATTACACTCCCTTTATTGCAATGACGGATTTAAAGATGCTTTGGGAGAGCAGAATTGTTCAGTTCTATCATGCTACACATGTCTTCACACTCCTCTGTACGTGAAATGAATGACGTCGTTATCGCATGAGGGCCGATATGGTACGTGTGTGTCTTGGAGAGCAAGTCGGCGAACGTGAGCAGAAAGACGCCTTGTTCAGTAGCAGTACTGTTTTTAAAGGGATACTATTGGAAACAAAAGTATACACTCTGAAAGAAAACACTGCACACACAACTGAACGTGCATAGGCATATTTTAGGGAAATGCTTGAAGTGATGCCATCTTGTCCCCTTCTCCCTGTAGCTGCTTTCTGAGATATGTGAGGTATGACCATAATGGAGTGCTTAAGGACAGAGGGAGTGAATCAGGATAAATACACACCAAAGATGTTAGAAGGCGTCACACATGGTTCAGAATTTGTTGCAATGTAATTGAAGGTCAATCCAGTTAAATAAAGTCTTGCCATCCTAATCTACACTCATGGTCAAATGTTCTTGGTCATCCCTCTCGGGAACCCTTAAAAGTTCTGTGTAGAACTTTGCATAGAGAATAACTGATTGGATTGAATTGAATTGATCTTTTTATCTGGCGTTCTGTGACATGTTACTCCATGACTTTAGGCTGTGTGAATGTGTTGCACTATGATCCTACAGAAATGATTCATGATCAGTCCATAAAGGATTTCACCGAGTGTTTATCTGTTTATCTATTAAGAATAAAGAAAAGGCGAAAATGCAATCGTCACGAAATAGTTTTGCACGGTCTTTTGCAAGGGTTTTTTGTTTGTAAATGAGACGTTTCGGCTGTACTCATGTTCAACACACATGAATAGAAGAGGGCTTTTTGTGAGGGCATGACATGACTTAAATCTGTGGAAAATTTGTGGTAATTAAAAAAAACAATTGGAAAAAATGTTCTGAATATTGCTCTGAGTTTGCGTTCATTTCTGCAACAACAACAATGACTACGTTTACATGGACAGCATCTAATTATTGACCTTACTCTGATTAAGATAATAATGTGATTCAGGTGTTTACATGAGTCGCTTTTAGAATACTCCTGTCATGTTCCCGTTTTACATGTAATAGATCATAATTAGATTTACAGTCCGCATCATTACATCACCGCGCCACGCCGTCCGACGTCCCTCCAGAATTTCACGCATCAACATACAGTTCGTCTTTGTTATGGTACCGTATACAGTTTTGGGTGTTTTTATGTTATTTTTTTGCGAACGCTTTTAGTGCAGTTAATTATTTGTCATACTGTACATGCTAATAGACAACTGCTTGAAGCCGTGGGCTGTGTCCCAAACCGCATACTTATCGCGGTATAGTATATAGTAGGCGAGATACATGTATTTTTCCCCACTACAGGCCTATAGTAGGAATGTATGCGGTTTGGGACGCAGCCGTACTCTCTTGTTTGCCGTAAATGTTGAGAACTGCCGTGTGTGATTGTATCCTGTCGCAAAATGCGGTGAAAACTCTCTCACGACGTTCATAATGTGATTAAGGTGTTTAGATGTCTGTAATACACATCCATAATACGACTAAAACAGGAGTACACCACCTGTCTTAATTCTATTAGAGCTTAATTCGAATATGACCTTAATTAGATTAAGGTAAGTAAAAATTGCTGTTTACATGGTAGTTTCTTAACCAAATTATGGTCTTAATCAGATTAAGAGTGGATTATTGTTGTCCATGTAAATACAGTTAATGACTGCATTAGTGGCATTACATAAAACTAGCAAATGTTGTTTGGTTGAAAAAGGCTTAAACTTCAATCATTTAAATGCGATGAAGTGTGCAACCTCAAGCTCTCCTGATGCCCTTCGATGCTAGGATTTCGAATCCTTTCCTATAAAAACATGAAACAGTGTATGGGCAGAGTAAGTGATGGTTCAGGGAGTCATGGGTATGAGTTAGCTCATCCTTCAGCCCTGCAACATGAGATATAAATTCACACTGAGGATTGCACGTGTATTACAGGAAGGATGGTGAGTAGAGGATTATATTTTCAGGGTTAGAGTCTATCGAGATTGGATTGGCAGGGCGGTGTGTGTGTGTGTGTGTGTGTGTGTGTGATGGAGACAGAAATTGAGTTATAGCCATGTTTCTGGTAAGTACATTTGCATCACGTCTCTATAAATAGAGATATGGTGTAAATGTTCGTGACAAGGCCGTCAGTCATGTCCCATCTTCATACCAACATTCTGCTGGATGTCACTTTCATGTACTCACACACGTTAACGAAGAAGCCTTGAATGTATACTGCACAAGTAGAAAGATAAATCTTTGTGAGCCAATTAAAGGAAGAAAACAAGTGAAAGGAAACTATTTATGTAATAAATTCCACTTGCTTTTGGTTCCTTTTGAAATTTTTTGGCAGCATATACCTAGAGCTGATTTGATTCTGAATTGTCTGAACAGAGACAGGAAAGGAATGTTGGGTAGATTCGACCGTAGGAGGCCCGGGGAAGAGAGGAGGAGGAGGAGGAGGAACAGGAAGAGAGGCAGAAGAGTACATCCTTCACACTCCTCCTCACAGCGTGGAGAGAGAGAGAGGGGACATCATGCCACTGTGTGAGGAGAGAGAGAAAGGAAGGCGGAAGGACAAAAGGAAGGTTGGAGTCATGCAGTTAATCCACCTGCTATGTGTGTGTGTGAGAGAGAAAGAGGGCGTGAAAGGTAGACAGATCATCATTAGAGAGCCTGGACAGTGCACTACAGGCATGATGAAACCACCAGTTACAGTCTGCTGCTGATGAGAGAGACCGAATAACGAGGATCTTTTCTGAGCTAGCGTTGAGGATGAGTATAGAGAATGTGTCGTGAAACCTAGAAGTGAGTTAGCATTTTAGCACGTCCAGTTCCATTGGTCCGTAGTCAGTGTGTGTGTTTTTTTTTTTTTTTTTTTTTTTTTAATGGGTTTTTGTTTAAAAGCCCGGACTAAGGTCTGTGGTCAACACACGCTCAAGATATTTTCATGTTTTATTCGGTGACATAAAATACATCATTAATACCACACTCGTGAATTTTTTTTAAAGCTTTTCCGTGTCTTGAAGAAGGTTGCTAACAAATGGGACTACAGAGGTTGTCGGGGAATTTAATTATCATCACGACGAACATGAAAACGTAGAAATCTACTACAGCCTCCATTTGTTTATACTCACACTCTTGCAACTTTCCACCTCAAACTTTTCAACTTGTAAATTTATCAATTTATAGTATTTTCCAATTGTAGTGTTTTTTTTTTTTCAAATTGTAGCTTCAAAATTTATAAATGTTGTTCATTTGTGAAGACCAAATGACCAAAGCATGTAAGAATCATTAACTTTGGTTGGTCACAGAGCTTATTTTCTTCAGTAATCCAAAAGCCAATGGAAAAATCCTATTGGCTTTTTGTTGCTGGAACCAGCATGATGCTAACTTCCGGGTTGGCGTACAAAGATACGTCATCCCTGCAGCACTCTATTTGATAGAGACCGCAAAGTACTTCTGTTAGTCATACTGGATAAGAGCATCTACTTAATGACATAAATGTAAATGTAAATGAACAAGACCATGGAAGTAATAGGGTTATCGCTACTCTGTGGACGGCAACAGTTTCTAGAATAGCGCATTGTAATAACATTCATGGAGATTGAAGATGTCTCATATTCCTAAAGGCAAAAAAATGTAATTAAATCAAAATTCAATTTGTGAAATAACCCCAGCACAGGGTAAAGTGGGGCTAACATTAGCTGGGAGCAGCAGGAGCTTTTAGCCAAAAGTGTTGAGCTGCGAACGCTCTCACTGGTCAAAACATGTGACAGAACTGTACTGGAGAGATGAACAGCATTCTTCCAAAAGATATTTCCTCATTTATCGTTTTAATGATGGTGGTGGAGAGTGCTGTCCCGTAGGTGTTCGTTTGGGAGGAGATCTAGTGACTATCTAATTCATGACTTCTTCCCTTTACATATACTGTAAAGTATACAGTGGGTGTTCTGTGGAGGGGGCGGGGTCATCCTAAAAATGTTTCATAATAAGATAAAGACGATCAGTCTGAAGAACTTCATATTGCTTTGCAGTGACTGTTTTTCCTTCCACTGTACCTCTGTTTGTACCTCTGGTTGCAAACTGTAAACAATTCTAAGTTTACAATGAGTTTTCACTTTCATCAGCATCATCCACCTCGGTATCTCTTCACTCCGCTGATCGCACTAACATCAGTGAGGAAATGATTGTTCATTACTTCAGTCTTTTTTTATTTTTTTTTATTTTAGTTAAATGTATTTTTATTAATGTCCTTTGCTTTAGAGCATTGAAACATTTTAAAATCGCTGTTTGTCTGTACAAAGTGTGCAAGTATGACTCTTCTCAGTTTTGATGAATTCACTATGCTAATGTCCATTTCCACGTCAGTTTTCACAAACAGTTCCATGTCATTTTGGTTTATTTTAGAGAACCGTTGTTAGCACTATTTGCTATAGATGGTGCTGTTACTGTTTTCGCACATCTACAGTGTCCTACACTAATATTGGCATGCTTGGTAAATAAGAGCAAAGAAGGCTGTGAAAATGGTCTTTATTGTTTAACCTTTTGACCTTTTGTTGATCAAATACTCTGCTTTTTTTTCCAATTCAATTTTTGTTTGTATAGCGCTTTTAACAATCGACATTGTCTCAAAGTAGCTTTACAGAAATATCAACACAGTATATAGATATTAAAGGTATGAATTTATCTCAACTGCTCTCATGGTTATCAACAATTGCAAACAATACACAGATTTATCCCGAAAAAAACCCAAAACATTCTTTGTTAAACAATAAAGACAAATTTGTCACAGCCTTCGTTGCTCATATTTATCAAGGGTGCCAATATTAGTGAAGGACACTGTACATTTTCTAATCCATTCTAATAAAAAAATTTAATTGCATAAATTTTTAATTGCATTATATAAGAACAAACAAATTACTCGTGATTGAGAATCGTTCATAAAGTTGATAAAATTGAGTAGATTTTAGTTTTTTTTTGCAGTATCTCCCAGCACTAGCACTCACGATATTTCTGTCATGAACTGCTGTTGTTTTCCTTGGCCAACCTGTTCAATGTCTGGTTCTTACTGCACCAGTGGTTTCTTGCCTTTACAGAGCATTCCAAATTGTTGTACTAGCTATGCCCAGTGCTTGTGCAACGGCTCTGATTGATTCTCCATCTTTTCTCCGCTTCAGAATGGCTTGCTTTTCTCCTATAGGCAGCTTTTTGGTCTTCGTGTTGGTTTATCCTTTTTAACAACAAATGTAGTCTTCACAAATGAAACCCAGGGCTTGTTACTTGTTTAAACAATCAATCTAACAGGGCACTCCTGGGCAGCAGGTTCCAGTATTTTTGATCACTTGAAAATGGGTTGTGCTCAAACAAACGTTTTCATGGTTTAAGTCATTTAACACAGCTAGATGTGTAAACGTCAAGAAATTAAAACTATCGTCTCATATTCAATTTAGAACTCGAACAAAAACGTCTTCGGTATATAGTAAAAACCAAAGAATTGCTGTTCCAATTCTTTCAGAGGGGACCGTATAACATAAAAAAAGAAAGGATGTCTGTTACACTGAGGTGCCAGTGGGAGCTCGTTGGTTAAGATTTTGAACTTCTTATCAGAAGGTCTTAAGGTCAAATCCCAGCACTGCTAAGCTTCCACTACTGGGACCTTGAGCAAGGCCCTTAACCCTCAACTGCACAGTTGTATAAATGAGATAAATGTAAATCGCTCTGGATAAAGGCATCTCCCAAATGCCATAAATGTAAATGTAATGAGGTGCCAAAATACCCCAAACAGAGGCAAGGCTCTGGATTTGCCAAAGAATCCGCTTAAGTGTAACACAAAAAATTGTAAAACTTGAACCTGTTGAAGATAAGTGCCTAGTCAACACCTATTAAAGATGACCTTGTCATCTGAGACAGTGTCTTGTTTCATTTTAGATAGCATGAACCTTCTTTACATCATTTAATAAATAAATGCAGTAGATTAAATGTTTTGCTCTCTACTAATGCTGCAGTCATGGCAGTCTGACCACGAGTATGATGGACTGCTTCACTTTCTGTATTATTTGATTCACTTATAGTTGTTTGTGTGTGTTTGCAGAGGAACTAAGCTGTGATTGATGTGGCTCATGTTGGATATGAGAGAGAGTAAAGAGAGAATGTCGAGAGAAAGAAAGCGCGAAGGATGGAGAGAACAGAGGGCACAGGTGCAAGCCATCATTTAGCGAGGGAGTGTCAGGAAGATGAATGAAATAGTTTTGTGTGTTTATTATTTGATGCAGGGCAAGTTTGTTTCTATTGCAGTTTATCCATGAACGTAACACAACGTGCTTTATGTAGACAAAACAAACAAACATATATACATGCGCATGTGTGTTTTAAATAAAATACAGCGGTAAAAGTCTGGAAATTCTGTAGGCAGGAAAAATACACCGCATGTTGATCTGTTACACAACATATGTTAATGTTTTGTCTGAAAAACACCAAAAAGTGCCAGAAAGAAGCTCATCAAAAAAACCTGAACCTTCCGTTGTATTGCGTCCCCTCCCCCTTTTCACCAAAAGAGTGAGCTAATCACCCTCTCTCTCCTTCTCCGGTTTGGGTCATTGCCCTCAGCTCTTTGTTGCACCAGGCTTTTGTGTGTGTGAGGGGCCATTCCAGGGAGAACGAATGAATGAATATGGAGGAACCGCACATAAGATGGAGGACAGGGTCGGGGATCGGGATGTGTGAAACGATCCGGAGAGTAGAGCATCTCGACAGCACTGCCAAGATTTGCAATGTGCTAAGGTTATGTGGACAAACACTGAACAGCGTGACACTGTAATTACACACTTCACATTCCCTGTCTTACACACACACATATACATACACGCATACACTGTGTCCCCTGCCTCACCCCTGTGCACACAGACATAACCCAGATGCTGGTTCACCCAGTGGAATCAATCATGGCCTGCCATCTCTCTCTCTCTCTCTCTCTCTCTCTCTCTGTGTCTGTCTCTCTCTCTGTGTCTGTCCCTCCCTCGCTCTTTCTCTATAAGAACTCATTAACCTCTGGTCGGTCTGTGCTTTGAATAACTGATCATTGGCAGAGTGACATGGGTAATAAGCCTTTCCTAAGTTGTGTGTGTGTGTGTGTGTGTGTGTGTTTGGGGGTGCAGCAAGGGGTCTGTCTGGAAGGATTTGTCCCCAATACAAAAGCCAAACATCAGCGTTGAGCATGTCTCAGGGAGCCAGAGAGAGTTTGTGAGTGTGAACTGTCAAGCACACATTGGACTATGGTATGCAATATAATAATACTGAATCCTTTAATGTGTGGAAGTGTGTGTGCTGGAGATCATTGGGCACCATAATGAGCGTGTAAAAGATATCGAAACTAGTGGAGCATTACATTTTTGTTTCTTCATATCGAAACCTCTTGACAGGTTTTTTTTTTATGTAATTAAGACGGTGGATTTTAATGCGAGTGTACAGACTGTTCACAGTGCGAAAACTCTGGTGTATTCACTTTCAACAAACCGAGGGCATTGTTTCAACTCTGTTAGTATTATGCTGCTTTCGAGTAGAGGTGGCAAGTCGTAATTTCCAAGTTCAGTAAAGTGATGTCAAATCAACACAGAATCAGCAGATACCACCGCAGCACTTCTTACCTTTTAAATGAGTCACGATGCTGAATATATAGATTAAAAGTATTTACTTTAGATCAAGAGCTCATCAGTTTCTGATATGCAACGTGTGTGTGACGGGGAGCATTTTAAATTTGCCCGTTCATTACACTAAGTGCAGGAGCGTCTATGATTTATTTTATTTATTTATTTATTTTGTCTAATGATTTTTTTTTTAATTGTGGCACCAACATGTGAAGTGTCAATTTATTTATTGTGTGGGTTAATAGAATACAAAAGGTATTTAACTTACTGTTGATACTGTTGGGGTCGGAGTTATTTATGAGTTTAAGTCATAATGACATAACTGATGTTCTAGCAGTAGGTCTACAAAGAATTCCAAGAATGAACATTTAGCTGCTAGACAATATTGCGCAACCGTGTGGTTTTTAAAAAAGTAGCAGCTGTAGAACTCGGTTTGTCTTCAGTCGCAACAGAAATGCAGTCACACAATTTTAAGAGAAAAGACAAAATGGCTGAAATAATTTAAATGTTTTCTACTAAAAGTCAGGTCAGGAAGGTCCGCAATAGTGAAATCCCAAAAGTGATATATATATATATATATATATATATATATATATATATACAGCTCAGTGGTGTGAAAAAGTGTTTGCCCCCTTCCTCATTTGCTGTTCCTTTGCATGTTTGTCACACTTAAGTGTTTCGGAACATCAAACCAATTTAAACAATAGTCAAGGACAACACAAGTAAACACAAAATGCAATTTGTAAATGAAGGTGTTTATTATTAAAGGTGAAAAAAAATCCAAACCATCATGGCCCTGTGTGAAAAAGTGATTGCCCCCCTAAACCTAATAACTGGTTGGGCCACCCTTAGCAG
>JAFFST010052147.1:85647-105647 GCA_022414735.1 Noturus placidus
CCTATTTAAGTGATGCCTTGATTGTGAACAGGTGTGGCAATAATCAGGCCTGGGTGTGGCTAGAGAAATTGAACTCAGGTGTGGACAACCACAGTTATAGTAAGGGGGCAAACACTTTTTCACACCACTGTATATATAAAAAAAGTGAAATCCCAAAACAGAAACAAAATGCATGCTAGTATGTCTGTTTATGATCAAGTAGTTAGTTTAGTCTTTTTTAACGCGTAGCCTTTTTTTTCAGACTTGAACAAGACTCATTTAGTTCTTTAAATCTAGGCAGCAAAGTTTGTAACTTGCGCAGAGTTGGCTTAGTGGTTATGTTTCTGGTTATGTTTCTTAGTGGTTATGTTTCTGCGCACTAGAGTACATCCATCCATCTTCTATACCGTTTATCCTTCAGGGTCACAGGGAACCTGGAGCCTATACCAGGGCGTATTGGGCACAAGGCAGGGTACACCCTGGACAGGGTGCCAACCCATCGCAGGGCACAATCATATACACACCCATTCACACACTATGGACACTTTGGCCATGGCAATCAGCCTACCATGCATGTCTTTGGATTGGAGGAGAAGACTGGAGTACCCGGAGGAAACCCTGGCAGCACGAGGAGAAGATGCAAACCACCAAGCCATATGTATATAGCTTTATGTGCCTCATCTAGTATTCATACACTGACTCGATTTACAAAGACTCAATGTCTGTGTGAGCATGTGCATTAAAGGGAACTATTCATTAAGCTCAATTGCTCTTTAGCAAATACATCACCCGTGCCACCTTTTGTTATACTTCCTACAAAAACCTAAGTACCCATATGTGATCTAACTCCATATTGAGAAGGTAATTAATGTAGAAGTTAATTAGCTACCAAGAGTGGCCCGGTAGCCCAAATCCCAAGAGACGAGCTGCAGTTACTTTTAATTACCTGCTGTTAATTTTGATGGTCTTTAAAATGCTTTGGGTGAGTGGAGATGAATGACATGCACATACACACACACACACACACACACACCTCCCTCTTTGTCTCCATCATGTGTAGACAATATGAGGGATTGTGATGGATGGGTCACTTCCATGTGCAAACAGACACACTTTATACACACACACACACACACACACACACACACACAAGTACGCTTCACGTGACTGTGGAACTGGAGTCATTTGTGCTTTGAGAAGTCCTTTCTAAAGTGCCTTTGTTTTCTGGAGAGATACTGAGAGACTGTAACTCATCTCCTCTCAAAGAACAAAGAACTCTCTCGCGTGCTCTCTCGTTCTGTTTTTATTTATTTATTTATTTATTTATTTTTGTATAGATGTCTGCACCTCTTCATGTTTCTCTCAGATAAGAGTCAATAATAGGCTTAAGGCTAAAACCCTTTTCTCAGATTTTCACAGTCCCTCTGTTGTTCAAATTGTCTCTGTGCATTATATCCTTCATGTGTGTGTGTACAGCTGGGTGTATGCAATATCCATACACACAAAGGATCATTCAGATGCTTGCTCATTTGCAAAGCCTGTGCTGGATGTTTGGATGAGACGATGCTGTAATTTCTGATGCAACGGTGTAAAATTCCACCCGAATGTGCCGTAAACCCAGCCATGCAGTACATGTTACTCTTTGTGCTTTCCTCTTTGAACACTTTATGCACTGTATAAGATACTTAAATGTGAAGTGGACATTAAAGAGCAACTCTATTTCAGTGTAATTTTATTTTATTATTTTAACCTAAACAACTAAATAGATGTGTGTGGGACACTGTGACTTCAGCTAGTACTGGATGGCAGGGTTTATTTTACTCTCACGCTGTCAAAATACATCTTATGCTACACTCCTCGATTCCACAGTGATCAATGAGAAATCACTGAAAATCTAGCCTTTTAAATGCATAGATTTAGAGGTCAGGTAGAGGTGGGGGGTGGTTTACCTCTAAGCTGTAACTTGAGCTGCTGTGTTCGTTTCGTCTATTGTGCAAGTCACACTTTTCAACTCGTACTGCTCATGATTCATTCATTTAGTTCATAATGGCTAGGATGGCTTTCATTCACTGCAGCCTGAAGCTTCAATAAAGTACTTTCTATGTACAGTACTATGTACAGTATCTGTATTAATTTAATAATAATTTATCAATTTGTTTAGCGCTTTTTACAATGGTACATTGTCTCAAAGCAGCTTTACAGAAATATCATTTTTACATTTACAAGCGACTTACTAATGACATCACATTCACACACCAATGGTAGCAGAGCTGCATGCAAGGTGCTAGCTTGCCATCGGGGGCAACTTAGGGTTCAGTGTCTTGCCCAAGGACACTTCGGCATGGGATCACCCGGGCCGGGATTCGAACCACCAACCCCACGATTAGTGGATTATGCTTTTAATAAAAAGGCACGGCTGTGATTTAAGTGCAATATTGCTTTTATACACCGGTACCAGAAACAAGAAATAATATTTATTATTATTTGGTGCCATTTCGGACACAATATGGCCAAATGTTCTGTTTTATTTTTGCTCCGATAGCTAGCGCTGTGACGGTGGCCATGACAACCGCACAACTACGGTGGTAGTTCCTACCACGTGGTGGAGTGCCACCTGTGGTAGTGTCACATCACACGCCACGTTAATGTTTCTGCTTAACGTTTTGTATACAGGAGTAATAACAATAATAATAGTTGCTATATTAATTTGTATTTATAGCTTACCACAGCAGGAGATTTTATATGAATACACAGATTACGTAATCATAATCCAACGCCTTATATGGTGTTGTCTGTTAGTTTGGCACAGGTTTGTTTGAGCGCGGCAAAATCCAGTCAGGCGAATTCTGCAGTTTAGCTTCGGGTTCTGCCGCTGCGATGGATCTTGCTGGGAAACCAAATGTTACATCGGCGATCTGGGAACATTTTGGATTCGTGCCTGACGATGGAGAAACGTGCGACTGTGTCCACTTCTCCACTTCCTCATTCCATTTCTTCTATAATAACCTCCACTAGATTTTGAAGCGTGGCTGTTGGGATTTGTGTTTATTCAACCCCAAGAGCATTAATGAGGTCGGATGAGGAGGCCTTCAGCATAGCTGGCGTTCCAGTTCATTCCAAAGGTGGTCAGTGGGGTTGAAGTCAGGACTCTGCTCTGTGCAGGCTACTTAAGTTCTTCCACTCCAACCATAGCAAACCATGTCTTCCTGGAGCTCGCTTTGTGCACAGGGGCATCGTCATGCTGGAAAAGGTTTGGGCCTCTTAGTTCCACTGAGGGAAATTATAACACTACAGCACACAAAGACATTCTAGACAATTGTGTGATTCCATTTGTGGAAACAGTTTGGGGAAGACTCACATATGATCAGGTGTCCACAAACGTTTGGCCATATTGTATATCTTTACCTAGGACGGTCAAGTGTATTCTTAAAGCATCCAACGACCTACCTCAGTTTATTTTTAAATGTAGACTGTATTCACGTTTTATGTGTAAGATACATACTAATGGTACAACAGATGTGCTCTTTATATTACCACTAGCACGTTTTATACATTTACTTCTGAGAATGTTTCCAAGTTAAAGTATTGTGCTATATTGCTATCTTGGGTAGATGAGTAGATATTTTCATGTAACTAACTAACAAATTAGATCACTAATAAATTATTTATGTTTGCAGTCTCTAATGACAAACCCGTGTTGTACTGCTAGCTACCTTATAGCTACTCTTGTGTAGGTATTCTTGCTAGCCTGACTTTCTGGCTTTCTTTAGCTACTTTTTGTCAAATGTTAGAACTGACTACTTTTACATGAGTGCTTGTTTTATGTTTAGCGAACATATTGCAGTGAAACCCTAAGTTTTAAGCAGTTAAAAATATTTACATCATTTTAATCTGGCACACAAGTATGACATCCTCCTGATGCCATGTGACCATGTGTAAGCAACACTGTGTGGCTAACAAATCGGGTGCGTTCAGCCAGTGAAGCAGTATATATGATATCAGGGTGAACCAGCTCAGCATGGGGAACCACCACCATCACCACACACAGTCTTATGAGTCCATATGTTTGAGTTTCTGAGGCCTGCTGTGGGTTACCACAGTGCTAAACCACAGAGTTGATCGACTGGAGACCCAGTGGCATCACACATTACTCCTTACCCAAATTTGACTGCATCAGAGTTCAGTGCGGCTTAGCAAAGGAATGTGCCCTGTAGTTTAGTCCCATTACCTTTGTGCATTGCTGAGGCCGTGTGCCGTAATCTTGATTTGTATGGGTGTGATTTATCTATCTATTTATTTATTTATTTATTTGTGCTTTTGTTTTGTTGTGTGTTGGCATCTGATCTTGAATTCGGTCCAAAGAACACTGTAGGCTTAACCATATATCCTATTCTTCACAGGCCACCTCTAGGCCAGGACCAGGCTTTAGTTGCCATGGTGAACATGGAATCATGAAAGCCCAGCTCCCTCTGTAGCTGAGTGCCATACCGGTGTCTGATTGGTTGAAGAGTCCAGCATGGGTTGGTGATGTGTTCAGTCAGCTGTCCAATAGGGCACAGTGTGTGCTGGGGCTGTTGCTAAGGGGAGTTTCTTGGAAAGAAGTCAGCTGGATCGATCTCTCTCTCTCTCTCTCTCTCTCTCTCTTTCTCGCTCTCTCTCCATTTGCCCTCATTGACTTCATCTCCCCCTCCCTCATCCTCTCTCTTTTTTTTTAAACACTTCTACACATACAGAGCACATGTTAGAAAATTCACTGAATATTTTATGCTGCTTTTTGGTGCATTCGTCTCTGAGATTGTGTGTGTGTGTGTGTGTGTGTGTGTGTGTGTGTGTGTGTGTGTGTGTGTGTGCCTGCATGTGTCCACTGTCTCTGAAATGTGTATGATGTGTTTGTTTTGTACATTGTGTATGCTTATGATATATACACACAAGGAGGGTACCTCTGCTGTGTGCTGCATGCATGTGCCTTCGAGTGAATGTGTAGCAGAAAATAAAGGTTAGGGCTTTTGTGTGAGTTTCGGGGGAGGGCATATTAGGGTCCATATTGGGTATGCACAGGGTGTCACGTAGGAAATGTCACTTCAGTCATTCTCTTGATACCAAGTTCCACCTCTTATAGCCTGTGTCCTTATATAAAGTGCCTTCCACTAATATTGGCACCCTTGGTAAATATCAGCAAAGAAAGCTGTGAAAAGATTTTATATTGTTGAAAAGCTGTCTTTATTGTTTAACCTTTTGATCTTTTGTTAAAATTATTCACAAAAAAATACTCTGCTCTCATGGATATCAAACAGTTGTAAACAAAAGACAGGTTTATCTAAAAAAAATAAAAATAAATCTTTAAAGTGTGCAACAATTATTTGCACCCTGTACTTTGTGCTACCTCCCTTTGCCAAGATAACAGATCTGAGTCTTCACCTTTCTTCAGTTCACCCCACAGCCGGTTTGGGTTTCATTTTTTTTGTAATATATTTATGCTTTTATATGTATTTACATTTATGGCATTTGGCAGGAGCCCTTATCCAGAGCGATTTCTCAGTATTTGAGACACCTTAATAGTGCTGGGATTTGAACTCATGATTTTCCGATCAGTAGTCCAATGTCTTAACCACGAAGCTACCACTGTTCTCCAGTTTTGGATCAAATTGTCATGCTGGAAGGTCCAACAACGGCACATTTTCAGCTTTTTGGCAAAAACAAAAGCTGTTTAAAAGGTGTTACTGTGATGGTGCCACATTTGTCATAAGATGTTCTAAATATGGGAAATAATTTCCCATGAAAATTGTCAGTCAATAACATATATATGTCACACAGTTTTAAACAAAAAAGGGGATTTGAGTGGAAAACCGGCCCAATCCAGTCCAATGCCCAACCCTTCACCTGTACTCTTTTCAGTATGCAGTTGCTCCTGAAGACCTTGATTAGCTAGATCAGGCATGGAACATTGTGTTATTGCCAGAGGGTAGGTATGCAGGAGCAAGAAAGTGTATCAGTAGTGTTTAACCTTCAGAGAAGTCATGTTGTAGCTCATAGTGATGAGTGGAAGGTCTTCCCCAAACTGTGTCCACAAATTTAGAAGCACTTTATTGTATATTATGTCTTTTGTATACTGTAGAATTTCAATTTCCCTTCACTGGAACTAAGGAGCCAAAACCTGTTCCAGTATAACCATGTCCCTGTGCACAAAGCAAGCTCCATGAAGACATGGTTTGCTAAGTTTGTAGTGGAAGAACTCAAGAAAAAGCAATCAATGACAAGGTGTGAAGGTGAAGTAAATATCACCACCCTGTTGTTTTCCAATAACAGCATGTCCCAAAGTTTATTTACTAAAGCACGTCATACATTTATCAATTTATAGTTATGTTTAGAAACATGATGTGAAACACTAGTTCCTGCTATCACTTATACTATAGCAGCTATAAACAGTCATTTAATTGCCAGTCACTATTTTTTTTCTCTATCTTATGAAAGTAACAAGGGAAAAAAATGCTTCTCCAAGTGCTATTTTGAAACTAGCAAGCCCTCTGTCCTGAAGATGTTTCCATTTCGGAGGATTTACAGCTTTACAGTAATTTAGAGCATCTCTAATTGTTACAAAGCGCTAACACTGGAGACTCCTTCCAGAAAATTATAAATAAATGTCTTCTCACAGAAAACGTCACCATTGGCAGCAATCACATACATTTTTTAATCAGTTTATGTGGAGTGTCTGTCATACAAGTCCATAGCTATCATAGTTACCTTTGTCATAACAACCATGGTAATGTCATCATATATAGAGTAGCAATCATAGTTATGTTAAGCTACCTTGACAACTTAATCAATAAAACATGTTTAATTTCATTACCACAAAGTACAATAGTAAAATATAGTAGCATCATGGTTTAACATTTAGTAACTATACAGTAGTTATCATTATATCCCAGACCAAAATCAGAGTTTAATGAACCATGACGTAAACCTTTTTAATAAACTTATACAAGGGGTAAAGAAGTAGAGAAGAGGTGTAGTGAGGGCGCTGGGATTTTGAGTACAATATGATTGATCAGTTGCTCTACAGTGATGCAGCTCCTATTACATAAGACCACTTGGTACATCTCAGCTCTCTCACACAGTCTTCACACTGTTTTGGATGTTTAATATTCGGAAATTAAACTTTATGTTAATCATGCGCGATTTCGGTTTATGCTTTTTTGCTCGAACATAAGTGAACGTGAAATGCCGGTGAAGTTTTGCACTGTTCCAACACACTCCTGGCAATTCCCATACTGCAGGTTAAAAATAGTCTGAGGTGCAGTGCATCTCTAGATTTGGGAAGTGCAGCACACTCTCTGACTCACACACGCGCTATAAACGGCTATCTGGAGCGCACGGCCATCTGAACTGTTCCCAAGGATTTATTTTACATGCTCACATGATGTTTGGGTCTCTGTTTTTCCGTTTTCATGGAAAACTTTTTTTTCCTTTCATCTTTATTCCTGAAAAGCAAAAGTGTCCATCTTCTGCCCTCGCTTAACTCGTGCACTAGAGCAAGTGAGAGAGAGAGAGAGAATAGAGCAAATGAAACTGCAACTGACAGGTGAGACATGATGTTTGTTAAGGATGCACAAAAAGGTGAGTGTGAGCGAGAGAGAATTCCAGAGATGTAATTATAGTAAAAGTGTACTCACTTATCACCTGACATGTTAAATGTGTGAAAGTCTCTCTCTCTCTCTGTCTCTCTCTCTCTCTCTCTTCCCTCCATCATACAAAAACAAATGTATCTGACTTGACTGCTGGTAAGCATTTTAAATGAAATGGAACCTCGAGCGGTGCCGCATTTCAGATGTGACCATTTACTAATATCGTAATTTTCAGCTTGACACTCATGTGACATTTCACATAGCCGACTATAAAGTAAGCAACTCGCTTATACTGGTAAACATCCAGTATGTCTGTTACATTTACAGTTTGGTTTGCTGTGTTTACCACAACTTTCATAGAATTCAGAAAACAGAATGAAAATCATGTGAAGGATACGCAATACTGTAGTGAAGTTTGGTCAAAATGGAGCACCTCAGAGGGCAGCTGCTATGTGAATGAGCCGGTCTTTATCTCAGGATTGCTCAACTGCTGCGCAAAAATGATGCCTGTCTGTGTATTCTTTTATACTGAATGAAAGGTAGGAACCGTGCCAAATCAGTGCCCATATGTGTCACATTGTAGGTGACCTATTTTGTAATTTATGTTCTTTCTCAGCACACACAATAAAGATAGGGGTGCAACGATACACAAAATTCTAATTCGATATGGTGGTGTATTGATACGATCCATTTTTGATACAGCATTGCCTGACTATTTGTCTTAGGTTTCCATTTTCAATTGATTAAAACATTCAACTTTGTGAAAGTCCAATACTTGAAACTAAATAATGACACAGTGTGATTTTATCAAACATGGCTAAGCTCTCACTGGTGTGAGACCACAGCGTAGTGTGTCTGAAGCACAGAGCTTCTCTTTGGCCCTGTTTACACTAGTTTGTTTTTGTTTTAAAATGGCGTTTTTAAAATGAAAACGATCCTCATCCACGCTGGGGTTTCCGCCGTGTTTCAGAAACAATCTCCGTCCATACTATACGACCGAATACGCAGGTCACATGACCATGCATGCACACACGTGTAAAACAGAAAGTTGGTCGCTAATCCAAACCGGCGCTCCATGTAGAACTTACGCCGCTTGTAATGAGATTTGTTGCCAATTGCTCTAATCATAGCTCGCCTCTTGCGCATGTAGGCAGCTGCAGTATTATAAAATACAGAATACAGAAATACACAATGGCTGTTAAGAATGACGACAAAGCCTGCAAAGCTTGCGGATTAGTCTCCATGTTGTGAATACGATCAAGGTAGTGTACCGGTCATATGGTAGTGGCTTGATGAATCAGGGAAGGATATGCAGTGATCCAGAAGACCCAATCAGGGGGCGAATATGGGTGAAGCCATGCCTTCATTTTCAAAAGTTTTCGCTTTGATCTGTTTACACTGAATGTGAGCGTGGAGTTTTCACACTAAAACAGGGTCTTCTGTGTTTCCAAAAGTCTCGGGAGTAGTGCAGACGACAAGCGTAACCGTAGCAACAGTTATGTGTTTTAAAATGAAAATGCACTCGTGTAAACAGGTCCAGAGTTTGCGGTTAGCCTGTTGTGTTGTCAGAGTCAGGCAGCTCTCTGTAATCCTAGATGTGTTTTTGGATCCTGTATTCTCCACTACCAAATATGAACTTCCCAATCGCCATGGTGATTTCTTTTGCTGAGAATGAATCGGTGAGGACAGGCTGCCTGAATGCAGTAGAATGAGTTTACTCTGTGTGTCTGTGTGTGTGTGCGCGTGTGCGTGAGCGTGCGTGCGTGTGTGTCTAGTTTTAAAGCCTGGTACAGAAGGTTGCAGAAGGTTACACACATGTCTGCTTGATTACATAGAAATTTTTATTTCACCTCATGTAATATAATATAAGTGGTATTCTATGAGGTATTTTATGTTCCTTATGAACTAAAAGTTAATATTCACTTCCACCATATAAATGATAGGGATGCACCATATATGGTGCATTAATGACCTCAAATCATGCCGCCATCACACCTTGTGATATTTTACATACTTTGGCAACAAACTCTTCGAGAGAGCTGGCTGAGTCGTTATGAGGATGTCAATGGTGCATCAGTAACAGGAACCAGCTGATACTCAGACCTCTGATATCCTTATTTTATCAGAAACTGAAGCCTGGCTTTAGCTCTGTGAAGGTCTTGAACTCATAAGTGGTTTGCTTTGAAGCTCTTCTCTCCTGCAGCTCCTGACCCTGAAAGAGCAGAAAGCTGGAAACTACAGAGAGCAGTCACAGTACACACACACGGAGTACACTAAGGAAGGAAAAGAGGACAAACTGAGACTCTGAGAATGAGGATGTGTTGCTAGAGAGTAGCTTTACATCTGCCCAGGTGTCCGTGTGTCTCTGGCACTTTGAGCAAAATCGAAAATTGATCAAAGGTGTATAAATTACAGAAGTGTGTGTGTGTGTTAACTCACCTTCATCTTTCTGTTTTCACATTCCCTTACTATCTCAGTATACAATGCACTCACTCATTTCATTTGTCTGTGAGATGCCGTCTGCGTCTCGTCGCTGTGTGTCTGGCTCTTTGTTTAAGTGTAGCTGAAGCTTAGGTGTGTGTAAGTAGAGCATGCTCCCTCGCTCCCTGCTGGTATTCTGTCTTTCTTGTTTGTTGGATGCAGAAGGTGTTTTTAAGTGTAATTCTTAGAGGTGTACCGTATTTTCCGCACTATAAGGCGCACCTAAAAGCCTTAAATTTTCTCAAAAATCGGCCGTGCGCCTAATAATCCGGTGCGTCTTATGTGTGGACTGAGTTCCAAAATCTGTAAATATGTTGTGCGACTTTGGTTGGCGTAACAACCGTATGCACCTTATAACACGGTGCGCCTTATATATTGGTCAAGTACAGAAATAGACCCCGTAATTGAGACTGCGCCTTAAAATAATAATAATTATAATATAATAATAATTTTGCTCGCCCAATTTTTCAGTTTTTTATTTGTTGAAAAAGTTTGAAATATCCAATAAATTTCGTTCCACTTCATGATTGTGTCCCACATGCTGTTGATTCTTCACAAAAAATTACAGTTTTATATCTTTATGTTTGAGGCCTGAAACATGGCAAAAGGTCGAACAGTTCAAGGGGGCCGAATACTTACGCAAAGCACTGTATATGGAATATTTCTGTATTTCCAGGAAACCTAGTGTATTTTTCACAGAAAGGCATTTAATTCACCTGCATGTGCAAGTGTGGTTTGTGTATAATTCTTGGGTAACACCACAGCTTGTTTCTGTTCAACATTTACTTCCTGTTCAAGCAGGACCTGGGCTTTAATCTCTGCTGTATTTGGTGTTACAGGCAGGAGATTTGATAACTCTACTAATTAATCACGAAACTGACAACCGACAGCTTAATCCCACCCATGATGGCTCTGACTCATAACAAACAACGTTCAGGATTGTCAGGTTAGAATTATTGGTGTTTTACAAAACCGGAGCCTAGAATGTATTCCTGCTGACTTAGCACCCTCGAATGTGCTCATCTTTTGAAAAGCACATTTCAGATGATATTTGGTCTGATTTGGATCCTAGCCATCTTATTTTTGGCCAATCATTTCCTAATACCTGCTTGTCAGCATTGTGTGGACTTAAGTGTTGACGTTAAATACTCACAGTTGTCTTATCATAGACGCTTCCCAAAAATACCCAACGAAATTGAGCTCTTCCTTAGCATATCATATGACTCCACATCTTTGGTTAGCTTGGTTCTTTCCATACCGGATGTCATACTGGATTCTGGTGACATGCTGAGAGGATGCTCTATAGCCTGGGCCTGATGGACAGCTGTAGTTTTAATTAGAATGATGTGAAGTGTTGAAATGTCTCTTTACTTCTGGCTCTGCAGGAAGGATTGTGCCAGATGAACAAACGAGCTTGAGTGCCCTTCGTGAACGCAGTTAAAAATAATCAAGCGTGTTACTACACCTGTCAGCTGCTACTCTGTTAGTGTGGTATAGTGAGAGAACAGTGCGCCTGTCGGTTAGACCCAAGCACTCGAAAGCACGTGAGCGCGAGGTTTGAGAGACACTAGATTCATTATGAAATGTGATGGAGGTTTTTGCTTTAACTCGTCCTTCCTTCCTTCCTGTCTAACGGTGTACTGGGATGTGTAACGCTACAGAAATGCAACACGGCTCAGAATGAATCTGCCGAGAGGATCTCTGAACATAATTAATAGCCCAATTCTGCCATAGGCATATTTTGCAACAAAATAGACTTTTAATTCAGGATTAAATTAAAGATCAGTTCTTTCAATATCTACAAAGTTATAGAGGAAACATACCATATTCAGTAACCCCGTGATAGATGATCTCTTTTTGGCTGAAGGTGGAACCGTTGGCTGGGATTATGAGTGGGAAATAATGTAGGGGTGTCAAAAGCCAGATATTACAAATCATTCATTGTCATCTTCTGTAACCACTTTATCACAGTGGAAAAGCAAGCACAAAGTGAGACTATACCCTGAACTCCACACAGCTCACGATTGAAGCCTGGGCCCTGGAGCTGTGAGGTAGCGACCCTACCCACTGAACATTTACAAATCTCGGACACAAACTCACGTCGCTGTATTAAAATTGTGCATCCGGGTCATTCTAAAATGCCATTCTCACGCTCACATGCAAATTCACATTTTATTTTAGCTACTACATGCAAAACTTTTTGTTTATTTTCTGCAAGACTTAAGATAACCTTCCTAGCACACACGGACCTTTTTCCACCAACACAGTTCCGCTGCTGCAGACAAACCCGTGCTGGTTGGGTGAACCAGCAAACCTTTTACCAAACAGCCCGTGTCTCTGCTATTTTGAGAGCTGAACCATTGTGTAATCAGACGTAGGTGTTTCTGAATACTTGGCATAAAAATAACAAACATGGCAGACTGTGTACTTTTTATTTCTGGCTTTGTATTTTATGGACCAGTCCTTCAGCATAATGACCGATACAGGTATGAAATGCATGTTTGGATTTATTTATTTATTTTATTTCTCCCAACAGCAAAACAGTTGTTTCTTTAACAGGAAATTGATTCACTGTTATGGTATTGATTTTGCCGCGGGGGTTTTTTTGTTTGTTTGTTTGTTTGTTTGTTTTTCCCCAGCAGGACTTTTGAAACCCTTTCACATCGATTGTTTTAATTGTGGCCTTATGAATGTCAAGGTTGCTGCCATGGTGACAAAATGACTCATCTCTCGAGATCTAGTGTCACAGGTTGATCAGTGTAATGTGTCTGATTTTATTGACTGGTGGAAAAACACAGGACTGGTTTGAAATTATGCACCAGTTCTTTCACCGTGTTGGTGGAAAAGCATCAAGAGTGGAGACCTCTCTCTCTCTCTCCCTCCCTCTCTGTCTCTCCCTTTTCCTCTGTCTGTCTGTGTTGGTGTCTGGAAGTGAGGGCAACATTACTGCCTCTGTCTGGAGCCTGCAGTAACCCAACACCTGACAGAGACAGACAGCAAGAGAAAGAGAGGGTGGGAGTAAAGAAAGAGAAGGGGGGGTGGGGCTGTGGGGAATGGGGTCACTTGCTCTTTTTGGTTTGTCTACACAATACAGAGGTCACTTGAGAGTGCACAAAGCAGTAGTCCACACACACACACACACACACACGCACACACTCATAAACACTTATCTGACCCCTTTTCCCTTTGCTGCAATATACAGATGATGATGTAATCCTCAGCAACAGCATACAGAGTAATTGCAATGCTTTCCTGGCAATGTGGCCTATAGAGTTATGGCTTATTGAATTGTCAAGGCAACACAAACATGGAAAGAGAAATTCCAGCCCCTTTTTTTCTTTTTCTTTTTCTTCAGGCACTGAGACAGAGCGAGATGCAGAGTAATAACAAAACATACTTTATTATGAGATTAAGAAACGTAGTACTGTGAAATGAAATTTGTCAGACGATTAAACTTTCAATCCCTCATCCTGTCATTGCCGTAGTTGTATCGCATTAGCTCAGATGGTGAATCATACTAATAATAACTAATTAATAGCTATGAAGTAACAGACATCCATGTTTGCGTTTATGATCGTGAGTTGTGTGTGCAAACATACGCAGTATTGTGTTCTGTATAAAATGGGCTAGAATTTATAAATGTATGTATTGCACATAAATATTCTCAACGCGATCGGGCTATACGTTAACCTTGTAATCATGGAGTCATTTCAAATCCATCAAAACAATTAAAAAAAAAACCTCCCTGTCCTGTTCTTGGACTGTCTTCTTCACTGTTGATCACTGTGGCGATCTGTTCATCTCACAGGCCAGATCTGTGTGTTTCAATGCTGACGGTGCAACCGACCATTCACAAGCTAGTCCACTAATGGCTTTAAGCAAAACTGCTTATAAGCAGCGAATGCTGTGAGCTAGTTTTCAATCCAGTCAGTCCGTACAGGATTTCACCGAGTGTTTTTGGGGTTGTTGCAGCCATAAACGGGGCGGCTGTGGCTCAGTCGGTAGAGCAGGTTGTCCACTAATCCACTAACCGTGGGGTTGGTGGTTCGAATCCCGGCCCGGGTGATCCCATGCCGAAGTGTCCTTGGGCAAGACACTGAACCCTAAGTTGCCCCCAATGGCAAGCTGGCAGCTCTGCTACCATTGGTGTGTGAATGTGCTCTCATTAGTGAGTCGCTTGTAAATGTAAAAATGTAAAAATGATATTTCTGTAAAGCTGCTTTGAGACAATGTACCATTGTAAAAAGCGCTATACAAATTGATAATTTATTATTATTATTATAAACGCTTGAATTTTGCTGCGGCCTTTTTCAAAATTTTGTATCTTTTGTTCTTTTCCAGAGAAAACTACTTGAATTGGTTCAATTGCAGTTGTCTGTAATTGTTTTGCAGTGATGATCATTAGTAAACAAGACCTTTTTAGCTGTAAGCATGTTTGACACATGTGAATCCAAGAGGGCTTTGGTTGAATGCGCGTCATGATGACGTCACATGATGCATCTTGTGCCCAAATCTGCAGTAAAATTGCGTTAATTTAAAAAAAATTGCAGGCTCCTCTGAATGTTATGCTAAATATTTGTGTTCATTTCTGAAGGGTCTGATCTAGTAACTCGGAAAAGCTGAGCGAGTCAGTTTTTTTTGAATACCTGGGGTTGTATATGTGAATACACGGAAGTGCAGGTAGCCAGTCAGATTGCATCCTTCAAGATTCTGAAGCTTGCGACCAGACAAGTGTACAATAAGTGTTAATGGCCGTTGACAGAACATCTGAGGATGAGCCTAGTCTCAGGTAAAGAATCTATATTCTCCAAGATCACATTTCTATCAGTTTGGTATAATCCAAACATTTGAAAAAGTTTACATGTTCTATGAGAATGCAATACTAAGGTTGATTAGTACAACCTTGCTCTTTCTTTCTGTGTGTGTGTGTGTGTGTGTGTGTGTGTGTGTGTGTGTGTGAGTGAGAGCAGCAGTTCAGAATGGTAACCTATTAGACACAGTGTGTGGATGTGTATAAATGCCAGAGAAGTAGTTCAGTATGATATTATGTCAGTTTTCAGACGTCGTGTGTCTGTGTGTCTGTGTGCATGTACATATTTGTGTCAAAGCATAACTGACATAAGCTTAGTATTGTTTTATTCTAGGGCTTGAGGGCAGTGTGTGCAAGCGTTCGTTCATGTGTGGGTGTGTGTGTGTGGGCTGAGGCTCGGTGATCCCCTTTTCAGCCAGGGGATTTCTTGAGTACTCAGCCCCTGCGTGTGGCCTGGCTCATCTCCAGATAAGCAGGCTGCCCTGCCTGTGCCACACACCGCTCCCTGGAGGCCCAGCGTAGACAAAGCTGGGCTCCATCCAGCTCACTCACTCACTCACTTACCTCCTCCCTCCACCCAGCTGTCTCTCTCTCTTGCTCTCTCTCTCTCACACAGTATTTTCCTTTGATGCCCACTATCTCCAGCTGACACACACGCCCTTCCTCTCTTGATCCTTGGGAATGCTTGCACACAGGCACGCTTCATGGCAGCTGTGGTGGCCACTGTGTGGCACTGTGTTTAATGTGTGTGTCGTTGTGTGTGGCCTCGTATCAAACTGCTGCATATTTGGGTTAATACGTTTTCTCGCGTTTACTGTAAGCCAGAATGGTAGAAGCGTCAAACCCGCACCACCCATGGCAAGCCGCATAGAGTGAGAGGTCCATAGGTGGCAACAGAGATGGGTGGTCCCTGCATAGGGTTTTAATTAGGTTACACCAGCCGCTCTAATGAGTCTAAACCGCTGAAGTCACTCACGCAAGACACACATGTGCACATGCACAATAGTGCTGCATGCATCTGGTAACCCATTTCCACTAACTGTTACTAAGTTTGTTATAGCTGTAGTGTGTATTAATGCAACCCGGGTAATTATATGATTTGATTTAATTTGAACCTTTCATTGATATTAATGATTGATCCATGCACTCTGATAACAGTGAATATATGTTGACCTAATTTGAATGATGCTTTTATCCAAAGTGACTTACAATTGAGGCAGGATACAATTGAACTGATCAACGTTAAGTGTCTTGCTCAAGGGCCTAACAGTGGCATCTTGGTCATGCTGTGATTCACCTTCTTATCAGTAGCCCATTACCTTTACCACTGAGCAACCACTTCCCTTTTGAGTACATATGCATGTTACACTTCATGGAACACCTTTGCGTAAGAGTTTATTGCATCAGTGATTTAAGCGGAAATTTTGGGGGGGATTTTATTTCCCCATTTTCTCCATAATTTGTTTTTGCCATTTACCACCCACTAGTTAACCCTTCCCTGTCATACAGCAGCTACAGCTGGGCCTGTGAAGTCTTAACACATGCTTCCTCCAAGACACATGAAGAAAGCCAGCCACATCTTTTCCTATTGCTGCACATGCTGCATCATAGGGCAGCGGGAAACTCTAGGAGGAAAGCATTATTATTATTATGATTGACTAGTGGCACTGCCATTGACAGGACAAAGAGAGTATGCAAAGTTAGCAATCATTGCTATCTTTTGACTAACACGTGTCCATTATTTTTCAGGACACATCCTTTCACAAATGTGATTGCTGTTCTTAATCACGCAGTAGTTGCTCAGGTCTGGATTGGCGCTCAGAAGGTTGCTCATACTGGTGCTGGTACTGCCAAGCTGTCACTGTTGGGCCCTTGAGCAAGGTCATTTAACTTTCCACTGGTCAGCTCTGTTGTAAGTTGCTTTAATAAACGCATCTGTCAAAGGAATAAATTCTAAAATTATATTTTAAAAACTTCAAAGCCCTGGTAGAATGTAAGCCGGCACGAGTTTAACCTTGACAGTTTAAGGTAGATCTATATTTAAGCTACTTCTTAGAGTCTTCTCCATTGCTGAGCAGATCAAAAAGAACAAAAATGAGGGAATGGTGGAAAGAAAGAAATTAATTATAGGCTACAGTTCATGTGAATGTTTTAGTTAAAAAATGACAACAGCAATAATTATTTGAATCATTTCTAATATTATAATTTCTATAGTAACAACTTACACAGGAACTGCTAGATCTACTGTACACTTAAACTGACTTAGAATTGTGTGTAATTGTTCATATGGTTTTCTGTAAGATTTCTGGAGATGTTTCTTTATGGAAGGACTCTCCAGAGTAGAGCTGCAACAACTAATCGATAAAATAGATAATAATCGATTGTGAAAATAATTGTGAACGAATCTCATTATCGATTATTCGGGCGGCACGGGGTGCGTTTACTCACTACATTACTTCTGTTCCGAAAACACACGTCGGAGAGTAAATACACTACCATCTAGTGTGTGGATTTTAGAAAGGTGATCTCGTCTCAGATGGAGCTCTAGCAGTTTTTTTAGTAACCATAAGTATAAGCCGCTTCCTCGTCGACGGCGCATGATGTCATACGCACGTAATGTGACGCCGCTAGCTTTAGCCTAATACCCAGAGTCACCAACGATGACTTTCTTCAGTTTACTGTCAACGTTACCTTTATATAAAAAGTAATGCATAAATACTATGATATTATATAAACTCATATATTAGTTATTTTGTATTTAAGTATTTCTGCATTACTTTTATGGATGCACAAAAAGCACAGAATTAAGCTACAGTCCTAAATGAATAAATATAAATATATTCTTGTGTGTGTGTGTGTGTGTGTGTGTGTGTGTGTGTGTGTGCGCGCGCGCGCGCATGCGTGTGCATTGGGATATTTTCAGTTTTAAATAATTGGACAATCAGTTGTGTAAAGTTTTACTCTAAAAAAATGCTGCTGAAGGTTTGCCCCCCATCCGATTAATCAGTTAAATAATCTGCCAACTAATCGATTATGAAAACAGTCGTTCGTTGCATCCCTACTCCAGTGTCAGCTCTTTGTAACAGTGAGATGTAAAGCTGTAACTTTAAGTTCTCTGAAATGGGAAAGTCTTCAGGCCAGATGGCTTTGAGTTTTCTCTGTGAAATGACAAGTTGTTGTTGTTGTTTTTTTTTTTTGTCTGATTCACTTCAAACGATAGAGAGAGAGAGAGAGAGAGAGAGAGAGAGAGTGAGGGAATAAGAGAGGGTGGTGAATGAACAGCTGGTATAACACAAAGGATAATAAGGACTTGTTTTGCAGATCTTCCACAGCATTAATCTAACTATAAATGAATAAAATATATGACCCGCTGTTCTTTAATCAAGAAATTGTTAGCATTGCAGAGGTAGAAGATGAACAAAACACTTCAGGACATGGACAAAGATCAACTTTTGTGTGGTAATGGCGTCG
This sequence comes from Noturus placidus, assembly GCA_022414735.1. Taxonomy (NCBI): domain Eukaryota; kingdom Metazoa; phylum Chordata; class Actinopteri; order Siluriformes; family Ictaluridae; genus Noturus; species Noturus placidus. Next base: position 104,011 of record JAFFST010052147.1, read on the forward strand.
CACCACCCTATCGTTGATTATTTCCCTATAATAGCATGTTTTATACCTTACGTCAGCTATTATACTGTTACAGTCAAGCACACAACGCTTTGGCTAACTCACTTTGTTGGGAATGTTGATACCATCATTATGAATGAGGTCTTATTTCCACTGATAAGATTCTTTAGAAGCAGTGAACATAAGATTAATAGCATTGCTGATTGTTGTTGTTGTTGTTAGCAGCAGTCAAGTGAGGAAGGTTAAGAAGGAGGAACATGTGTACAAACAAACCCCATGGAATAAATGTCTTTTAACTTTTAAATAGATCTAACTTTGAACATTGACTGGTTTCACTTCCAGCAGGTTTAGATGCCCTTTGCTTGTACAGAACATGGGCTTTCCTTGCCTTGTTTCTCTGGCAACTATATATAGAAAATATGTGCGAGACCTCGCTAATTTCTGTTTGAGGAAATACTTCTCGTTCACGCATGCCATTAGTTGTTAAGACTTTTAGAAACCGCACGACCGCCGAGTCCAGACAGACCCCTGCCCCCGCTTGCAAAATCCAGTCTGCATGGCTGTGCCCCAACACCAGAGCAGACAATAGCAGCTGTTCCTGCTGACAGCACGGTGCAAAAGTTTCTTAAGAGATACGACAGATATAGCGCCAAGTTCTTTATGAAAACAGATTGAGGTGTTGGTGTGTGTGAGCAAGAGAAAGAGATCATGGAGATACCTGGTATATATATATATTTAAGAACTACAAAGGACAGCGGGCCCAAGCCTGCGCGTGTGTGTGTGTGTGTGTGTGTGTGTGGCAGAACATAAGGGGGACTAATGCGTATATATTATTGAAACACAAGAGCTGAATAAAGGGGGGGAAACCACAAGCACATCACATCCTACACCGTTTTGTTACTGTCTCTTTTTTTTTTTTCCTTCTTCTTTAGTTTCAATGAATGTTTCAATTTCATTTTTAGGCTACTGCATTAGCATGACAAAACCAATCTATTTGAGTTGCCAACGTATGGTACGAAAAGTATTTGAATGTCAAAGGATAATAAAACCAGACGTTTTAAATTCAGTTGAAATGATTTCATTTGACCAGGCTTTATTGGCAACCGATCAGAGATGCACTTGTATTGCCTACATCACAGGTTACAAATATTAAAAATAAGAGCACGAGCGTTTGTCTTAAGTGTTTAAAAGCACACTGACGTGTTTAACAGTGTAAACACAGATGAAGGAAGACAATATGATAATCTCTCCAGAACATCACTCAGGGGAGTGGATTAGACACCCTGACGCCATCACAGCCATAGGTGTCTGTAGTGGGAGGAGCTTGCAGCCCTCTCAGCCAATAGGATGCAGGATAGAGGCACCACTGTTTTAGCTGTGGAGATGTGTGTTTTGATTTTAGGTGTGTGCTTTTGGATTATTCACTTCCTTCCTCCGTTGATCCTTCATCATCTCTCCGTACAGTTGTATGTGTTTGCTTATGGATGAGAACGCATATTTGAGCTCAAGTGTCCGCTGTAGAGATTTTGTCTGAAAGCTGAAATAGACGTTCCAGTCGTATGGCATGCTGTAAAAGTGCACAACATTTCATACTTATAAACGTATGAGCAGTATTCAAGTATAATCTCCTGGCAGCTCTG
>JAFFST010052148.1:5000-13383 GCA_022414735.1 Noturus placidus
AATTATATTTTCATTTAAATGCCTTACAGATTTTGGGACTATAAGGACTGTGTGAATATTCCAAAATCAATCTTTCAGGAGATACGTGTGGCGAACGTTTCACTTGGTCTTTAACGGGGAAAGGTTAGAGGACGACAAAAAGAAGTTGAAAGAGTAAGTGCCAAGAAGTGCTTTTTAATAATGTCACAATCTAAACATTTATGCCGAAAAGAGTACTGATTATCCATTTGGTGGGCAGAGACATGCAGACAGATAGATCACTTCGAGGGAAATTCAGCCATTCCAGCAGCTCAGAGAGTTAGAAGAATACTAAAAGTAATTTAACATTATAAATGAAATAAAATAACAAATGTGTATATATAAAAAAAACAGTGTGAGAGTGATGTGGTAGTGCAGTGGCATGTAAACATTGTAGATATAAGCAGCAGACTTGAGTGGAATTAAAGTGGCAGTTCAGTGCAAACACTGTAAACAGTGATAAAATAAATAGGGATATACACTGCCCTCCACTAATATTGGCACCCTTGGTAAATATGAGCAAAGAAGGTATGCAAAATTGTATTTATTGTTTAACTTTTTGATCTATTGTTCAAAACATTCACTCTGCCCTCTTGGATATCAAACAATTGCAAACACAACACAGGTTTATCCAAAAAAATCTTTGTTAAATGTAGGTGGGCAACAATTATTGACACCCCTGTGAATTCATATGAGAAAAATATATATGAAGTATATTCCCATTGATATTTTAAACTTTTTTTTTTTATTGTTTAAATTGTTTTACCCTGATTTCCTGTTTCACAGGGGTATGAATATGAGGTATTGGATGTGATTGGTCTAGACCACTTTTTTGTGTATAATAAGTATATGTACGTAAATATATTTGTCAGTACATTCAGGTTTGTATTTACAATGTCATGTACCACAGATTATATTTACAAGTGCACTCTTTAAATTTCATGAAGTACAAATTAGTTTAACGTGTTCAGCTTTTGTATTTTACAAATTGTTGTTATATAAATAACTACACCCTATGGAAATGGTTGGCTTTTTTGACATATTTGGACGAGCAAACATTTGATCATCTTTGAAACAGTGACTATTAATGAAGTTGATATACTTGAAGGCTTTGACTAGGCCATTCCATAACCCTCTATTTCTTCTTTTTGAGACATTCCTTGGTGGACTTGCTAGCATGCTAAGGATCATTATCCTGTTGAAAGGTCCACTTTTGCTTCAACTTTCAGACAGATGGCCTCACATTATCTTCAAGCACTCTTTGCTACGGTGCAGAATTCATAGTTGAATCAATGCTGTCCAGTCCCTGAGGCAGCAAAGCAACCCCAAACCATAACATTTCCATCACCGTGCTTCACAGTTGGTATGTGGCGCTTCTCCTGAATATCTGTCTTTGGTCTACCCAAACATGTCTGCTGTTCCTGTGGCCAAATAACTCTATCATTGATTTGTCTGTCCAGAGCACATTATTCCAAAAGGCCTGGTCTTTGTCTATATGCTCACTGATGGACTGTAGTCTTGCCAAGGGTTTTTTCCTGGCATGCCTCCCATGCAGGTTAAATTTGAGCAATCTTTCAGATTGTAGAAGCACTTTGACACCAAGAGTTGCAAGATTCTTTTAGCAGTTCCTGTAATGAAATTGTGTGGTTCCTGGAGACTTCTTTTTGCATCAGACGGTCTGCTATTGGACTGAATTTTCCTTAGAAAAGTCGTTTGAAATCTGCACTGCTTGTAGATTATTTTTCCTTATAGTGGAATGATGTATTTTAAATAATTTGGAGATCTCTTTAAATCGCTTGCCAGACTCCTAGGCATCCACAACCTTTTTTTCTGGAGGCCTTATAGAACTCTTTAGATCTTGGCATGATGACACCACACACCTCAATAGCAAAGGAAAAACCAGACACTAGATATGAGAGGGATATAAATAAGACAGGTTCCACCTGCACTCCCTAAACAGGTTCTAATAGCTGACACCCAATCTTGATTCTAACTTTATGGATTTGAAAGTGTGATAAATGTAGGGGCATACTTACTTTTCCCTGTGACTGATCTGTTTTTTGTTCATTTAAAATGTGAAAATTTGAAATGAAATGACAATTTTAAGTATCATTTGATAGGGTGTATCAACTTTTTGAAACAGTACCTATTAATAGAGGATCAAATGTTTGCTTGTCCAAATATGTAAATAAAAAAACCCCAACTATTTCCATGGAGTGTATTTATTTTTTCACAGGACTGTGAAACATATGCAGATTTATTCTTCTTAGATTTATTATATCAATCTCTTGTATAATTCCATGTATAACTTTCCTTTTATATTTCTGCCATCAGCTATGGAATCAGAAACCGGGATGAAGTGACCTTCATGAAGAAACTGAGGAAGAAATGAAAGTACTTGTAAGATTGCTTTTGTTCATTACAAATTTCTCTTTCATTACAATCTATCTATCTAGCTATCTGTCTGTCTATCTGTCAATTGTGTATATATGTATATGTGTGTGCGTATGCATGTATGTGTGTGTGTGTGTGTATATATGTATGTATGTGTATATACACTGCTCAAAAAAATAAAAGGGAACACAGTGTTCCCTTGAATGGTAAAACCAGTCTGATATACACTGCTCGAAAAAAAATAAAGAGAACACTTTGTATATAATATATATAATATATACATACACACACACACACACAGAGTTAGGTCAATATATATTTGGACATGGACACAAGTTTCAGTATTTTATCTGTTTACCAAAACATATTCAAGTTACAGTTAAATAATAAACATGGGCTTAAAGTGCAGTCTCTCATCTTTAATTTAAATGTATTCACATCCAGATTAGAGGAAGGGTTTAGGATGGCTTTTTAAATTAAAAAAGCTTTTTAATATGTAGCACCCTCTTTTTCAAGGGACCAAAAGTAATTGGACATTTAACGCAAAAGCTGTTTCATGAACATGTATGGGCTATTCCTTCATTATATCTTCATCAGTTAATCAGGTAAATGGCCTAGAGTTGATTCCAGGTCTGGCATTTGCATTTGTAAGCTGTTGCTGTGAAACCTCAGTATGCAGTCAAAGGAGCTCTCAATGCAAGTGAAAGAGGCCATTATTAGGCTGCAAAAGAGGGAGAGCAGGAACATTAGGAGTTGCCAAATCAACAGTTTTTGGTACATTCTGAGAAAAAAAGAACACACTGATGAGCAATGCATAAATGTCTGGATGTCCACGAAGGGTAACAGTGATGGATGATCGAAGATCATAAAGAAGATGGTACAGAAAAACCGCTTCACAACGTCCAGAAAGTGAAAAACACTCTTCAGGAGTTAGGCATAACATTATCCAAGTTTACCATGAAGAGAAGACTTCACGAGAGCAAAGGGTTCACTACAAGGTGCAAAATGTTCATAAGTCTCAAGAATATAAAGGGCAAAAAACATTTAAAAAAAATCCCCCAGCCCAACGGCTCATGGATCCAAAGCATACCATATCATCTCTAAAACACGGTGGAGGAAGTGTAATGGCATGGGCATGCATGGCTTGCAATGGCATTAGGGCATTAGTGTTTATTGATGATGTGACAGAGGATAGAACCAGCTGGATGAATTCTGAAGTGTATAGGAATATATTGTCTGCTCAGATTCAGCCAAATTCAGTGAAGTCATTTGAACGGTGCTTCACTTTACAGATGGACAATGACCCAAAACATACTGCAAAAGCAACCCAGGAGTTTTTTAAAGCAAAGAATTGGAATATTCCGCAATGGCCAAGTCAGTCACCTGATCTCAACCCGATCGTGCATGCATTTCACTTGCTGAAGACAAAACTTAATGCAGAAAGGCCCACAAACATACAACAACTGAAGACAGCTGCAGTAAAGGCCTGACAAAAGCATCGCAAAGGAGGAAACCCAGCGTTTGATGTCCATGGGTTCCAGACTTTAAGCCGGGGGTGTCCAATCTTATCAGGAAAGGGCCGGTGTGGGTGCAGGTTTTCATTCCAACCAAGCAGAAGCCACACCTGAGTCTATTGAAAGCCATGATCAACTGATTAAACAGGTGGAATCAGGTGTGGCTCCTGCTTGGTTGGAATGAAAACCTGCACCCACACCGACCCTTTCCGGATAAGATTGCCTACCCCCGCTTTAAGCAGTCGTTTTCTGCAATGGATTCTTGACAAAATAGTAAAAATGAACATTTCTCTTATGATTACGTTAATCTGTCCAATTATATTTGAGTCCCTGAAATAAGGGAACTGTGTATAAAAATGGTTGCAATTCCTAAACGTTTCATATGATATTTTTGTCCAACCCCTTGAATTAAAGTTGAAAGTCTGCAGTTCAATTGCATCTCAGTTTAATTTCAAACCCATTGTTGTATAAAATGTCTATTATGCCCAGTTGGGTGTTTTATTTATTTTTTTGTTTTGTTTTTTACATTCCATTTTAGAAATATGTATCGTGAGAGAGACAGCGAGCTTTTGTGATGTATTTAGAAACCATTAAATTTGCATAAATACACAACATTATGGGAAATACACAGCTATATTATCCATCATTATACACTATTACACTACTTCACTACTACAAGCTAAAGTGAATTATGAACACATTTTTTTTGCACTTTTTGTTCCAGTTACTCTTTCTTTGCACTTTTTGTTCGTTTTAGATAGATGTACCCACAGCATCCACCATCTAGACGACTCCGCTGATGACTCCACTGTCATTTAACCACATCTTTTAAATATGTGGACCTTGTTCCTGGTGGCATGATACAACATTTCCCAGTCTAAAGTTTCCTCAGTAAAGAGTCGCATTGGAGAGCCGCATTTCTCTGACTATAACTGACTTTATTTTATAAGGAAGTCAAATTTTGAAATACATTACTATTTTTTTGTACTGTTGAATCCAAATCATTTCTTGGAGCAAGGACCAAATCTTTTTAAGGCGCCTTTGAAACTTCTGAGGTTGAGTACTCGTTTCTATTTGTACATAAGTGTTTTTTTGTCTATTAAAACCCCATCTTATTTGTGTTTACTTTTGTTGCTGTTTTCCCCCTCATAATTGTTGATTAGACATCTCATTGAGCTAGTTTGACTGTTATTCATCTGTCAGTCGTGCCGATTGGCTTTATTTGACATTTTTGGTTAAGATGGCAGCTGATTTGCAATGCTGATTATAAGCAGAGTGAGCATCAAATTTCGTAAGTGTGAGAAAGCAAGACAGAGCCGAGGACTAGTTGCGTCTCCTTCTTGGTGTACATCATGGATGCAACGTCGAAAGAGAAGAATCTACAGAGGATCACTGAAGAGCTGCACAAGCTAACACTACAGAGAGCTCAGCTCAACAACAGACTTCATTTACTGGCTTTGCTGAAGGAATTCCGGCAGAATGCTGGCTACCGTGAGGAAGGTCAGGACATTTACTTTGCTGATTCGGTTATTTAAATAATAATAATAATAATAATAATAATAATAATAATAATAATAATAATAATAATAATACATGTTCAACAGAAATATAGGCAGCAACTGAAATAACTGAAGTAGCACTTGTCTTGTTTTGATTGACAATTTTTTTTGTTAAAATTTATTAGCAGTAGTTGAACCTACTGTGAACGATGAGTATGAACGGATCCAGGAGGAACTCAAGGAACTTTCAGAAAGGAAATTAGCACTACAAGCGTTACAAGAAACGGAAGGAACGGGTAAAAGTTGTATGTTTGTCATGTGTGTATACTTGATATCTTCATTACTGATTTCACATCTTAACATTTTTATTTGGTTTTATAGGTGACACTTTTAGCACACCACAAAAATATGACCCTTCGGGTAATAAGATATTTATGGTGGAGAGACCGCCGTCCTATCCAGGTCAGAACACTGGTTTTATTACACCACACATTCTACAGTATTTCATTCCGTGTTCATTCTTATACAGCTTTTCAAAATGTTATTTGTGTGTCTTTTGATTAAAAAATCTTCATGTAGGTATTTTAACTAATCATATTTTTGTCTGAGTGTGCACATTTGTTGAACTGTAACTAAATTACACGACTAACTCAACTGTACACAGTGGAATAAATCCTTCTGTGTTTCAGGTTTTTTGTACATATAATGCAGCCTCCATTTCAAAGCACAGCACATATAGACAACCACATGAAGCACAGCTTGTGTAGAGACAGTTATAGACTTTATTAGATTCTTAGATCCAGATCGCAACCAATCAGCAGGACATTTTAAAAAGATCTCTAAGTTTAATTTCAAAAAACAAATGTATAACCCAATGCTCATGCGTTTTGCATTAATATTGTCCTTACAATGTATTTTTGGTTTTTGTCTCTTCAGTTAAATTTCAAAATGCTTTGTCAACAAGAAAGCAGTTTTTTTTTTTTTTTACTTCTCCTTCAAAGCTAGTTTCTGTGATACAAGGTACACTCCATGGCCAAAGGTATGTGGACACCAACATGAGCTTGTTGGACAATCCATTCCAAAACTATGGGTATTAAAAGTTGGCCTTCACTCTTCTGGGAAGGTGTTTCAGTTTATCCTAGTGGAGTTGAGGTAAGGGCTTTGTGCAGGACCCTCAATTTCTTCCACATCAAACTCATCAAATCATGTCTTTATGGACCTCGCTTTTGAGCACAGGGGCATTGTCATGCTGGAACAAGAGGTTCTTCCCCAAACTGTAGCTATAAAGTTGGAAGCAAACAATTGTCTAAAATGTCTTTGTATGTTGTAAGAAGCCCAAAACCCTGAAAAACAACCCCAGACCATTATCATCCCTCCTCCACCACAATATAATGCTGGCATTATGTGTTGTGGTGGGTAACATTCTCCTGGCATCCACCAACCCCAGACTCATCCATCCGACTTAAAGATAGTGAAACATGATTTGTCAATCCGGAGAAGACGTTTCCACTGCTCCAGAGTCCAGTGTCGGTGCTTTACATGACTCCAGCCCACATTTGTCATTAGGCATAGTGATCTTAGACTTGTTTGCAGCTGCTCGCCCAAGAAACCCGTTCGGTGAAGCTCCCAAAGCACAAGTCTTAAGACTTAAGCGATTTAGATGTCCTACACACTTCTTCAGCATTCATCGACCCCGTGTGATTTTGCATCATCTGTCACTTCATCTGTTGTTGCTCATCACCGCTTCAATTTCACAATTGAAATTGACTGGGGAAGATCTAGCAGGGCAGAAAAGTCACTGAGCTCTTCAGTACATCCCATTCAACTGCTGAAATACATCTAGGGAGATTTCATGCACCTGTTTACAATGGGTGTGGCGAAAACACCTGAGCTCCATCATTAGGAGGGGTGCACATATTTTTGGCCATATTGTATTATATTGGCCATATTGATGACAGCAGTGTATAAACCCTTGACCTGAGACATGTGTTGTGATTAGTTTGGACTGTTGTATAAGATGGTTTAGACCCAGGTGCTATTTTTAAATTTATTTAATGTTTGCCTGAATTCTTACAACCATGTAAATACAAGCTGCCAAACTTTATACTGCTTCCATTTTAACAAAGCTGAAATTTGAGACTCATTGCTCTACAGTGCCCTCCAAAATTACTGCCACCCATAATTTCATGAGAAATATGAAAAGAATAACGCATGCTTTGTGACATGGTGCATGATCATGCTGGTAATAGCTATTAGAAGACGGTAAATTGTGGCCATGAAGGGATGCACATGATCAGCAACAATACTCAAATAGACTGTGACATTCATCTGACCTGATGTGGTCTTCTGCTGTTATAGCCCATCCACCTCAAGGTTTGACTTGCTGGGCATTGTGAGATGTTTTTCTGCTCACTACAATTGTACAGAGAGGTTATCTGAGTTACTGTTAGCTTTCTGGCAGCTCGAACCATATTTGCAATTCTTCCTTGATGTCTCTCATTAACAAGGTGTTTCCATCCCCAAAACTGTTACTCACTGAATATTTTTTTTTCTTTATTGCAGCATTTTGAGTGAACACTAGATACTGTTGTGTGTTAAAATACCAGGAGATCCCAGGTCAGGTATGCCACGGTCAGAATCCCTGAGACCTGTTTTCCCCATTCTGATGGTTGATGTGAACATTACCCACATCAACCATCAGAATGACATCTTTCACTACGCTTTCCTTTCTCACTACACCATCTTCCTTCCCTGACACAATTTACTTGGATGTTTTATTTTAGTTTTCCCTTTGTTTTGTCTTTGGCGTATGGCTGTTGTCAGACTTCCGGGTTGTGCATTCACATATGTGTGAATTTTGGGTCTTAGATACTTATCTGTTTTACCTCACTGTTGGTAGCGCCCAAAAGGGTTGTAGTCTGGGCCTATAAAATAATTTTTCCTGTATGTATGTGTGTA
>JAFFST010052148.1:36577-51815 GCA_022414735.1 Noturus placidus
AAATTTGGTTCCACTTCATGATTGTGTCCCACCTGTTGTTGATTCTTCACAAAAAAATTACAGTTTTATATTTTTATGTTTGAGGCCTGAAACATGGCAAAAGGTCGAACAGTTCAAGGGGGCCGAATACTTTCGCAAGGCACTGTATATTATTTTTATTTATATATTTTTTTTTTTTACAAATATAATTCTTGATCCTTGTCTTTAAAGTACCCGGTAAAATTGTGTTTTGTTCTCTTGAAAAACGTCCCATTTCCCAGCAAAGGAAATTTGTCTGGTCTGATTCTTTGTGCTGTGTTATTTGTTCGAACTCTCATTTCTCTCATAAATCCACGTATTCTTTACTATTATTTAGGGTTGTACATAACTGTTTTCTTTACCAACACAATTCAGCAATCTGTAACAGCTGACTGCCAGACCTCATTGAGTCACTGCCCATTTGATTGAGAACAGAAAAACACTTGCAGGAAATGAGATCACCATAGCATTTTTCTCACCTTCACAAGAGTAAGACCTGATTTGATGGGGGGAGCGGTGGTGACTGGCTGAGTAGGAGTTATTTGCTGAGTGTTTGTCTGATCCTCTGCTGATGTCTGACTGAGTAACTCTGAGCTCTGGGTCATAGGTGGACAGGGCTGAGATAAAGACAGAGACAAACCACACGACTTCAAACAAAAGGGAGGAGAAACTACAAAATTCCATTTAAGAAAGAAATGCAGAGAACACAGACTGGATGGGAGCCAGAAACAGATTAGAAATGCATCCAATAGTTATAGTGCAATACTAGATAGGTTCAAACAGCAGGATGTAACTTTCCAAAGTAGCATTTAGCAAGTTGGTGGTCAATTCAATATCAGCACTCTTATCCTGAGTTTCCAATGTGGTCTTTGTGAAACACTTGTTTAATCTCCTTTGTGGAAAACAACAAAGTGAGCAATCTATCCTGGAGCATTAATAATGACTTTCACCTGTAGGTTGGAACCAGCAGTCAGAGTAGCAGAAGAGATCTCAGGCAGTCTGGCCTCTCTGGGTGATGGGACAGAGCACTGAGATTCCTGACTGGTCGGATCCTCTGGGGACAGAGCTTCATTGCTGTCCTCATCAAAGTTATACACATCCAGGGTCTTTTGGTAGTTCACCTCACTTTCTGTGCCAAAAGACAACACCATATTATATATCCATCCATCCATTTTCTGGACCACTTATCCTACACAGAGTTCCCTAAAGCCTATCCCAGGGAAATCTGAACACATGGTGTGGGACAGGGTGCTAATCGATTATGCCAATCCATCGCAGGGCACAATCGCATAAACACGATCACACACTATGGACAATTTGGAAATGCCAATAAGCCTACAGCGCATGTCTTTGGACTAGGGGAGGAAGCCGGAGCACCCGGAGGAAACCCCCGAAGCACAGAGAGAAATGCAAACTCTGTGCACGTAGGGTGGCGGGGGAATCAAACTCCCAATCCTATAGGTGCTAGGCAACGTTACTAACCACTAAGCCACCCTATATATTCAGTGAATATAGACCTCATAAAGAATCACACAATTGTATTATAATACTGCTTACCAATGATGACCTCCTTCACACTGGACTCTACAGGCAGGATGTTCTTCTCTACCAACTCCATTGGGCCAGGCCTCTGGGCAATCCTCTCATTGAGGTCATCAGTCAGACGAGCCCTTTTGAGCTTCATCTGTGTAGCCTGCAACGAGGGCTCTGCTTGCGTCTCTGAAACACAATATTTAATCTGATCAATATAAAGCAGACCATGATAAACTATGTTCTTTCTTTATCTGGAGAGAATGACAGAACCCTGATAATAGTGTGGTTACCTTGGAGGATGTGCATGCGGACCAGCTCTGCACGCTCCGGTCTACTACTGATCTTGTGCTTCAGGAAATTCTCAGTCTAGCCATAGTGAGGTAGGAGAAAAATTTAAATGCTAGGGTCAGACTTCTAAGCCCGCTCTCTTGCCTTCATCTGATTGTACATGAACAAACCAAATTGACATCATTGACATTCACTCTCTCAATGCTGTATTGCTATTTTACTCCTATATCATTTATTGCCTGTCTGTGACTCACCCTGGCTCTCTCAAGGCTTCGTATCTGTTCATGAAAAGCAGCAGGAGTCTTCAGTGCTAAAAAGAGAAATACATCAAATATCATTATTGAAATAGGCCAAATGCTAATCTATGCTACACACTCCAAAGTGGTTGTTTTCCTTGCTTTGTTCTGAAGGCAATTGTGTCAAAAGCTTAGCATTTTCACTGTATATACCAAACTCCCATGGAAACCTGACAGATTGATCTTATCTGCAGAAATGAAACCAGTCAGCATTCTGCCAGACAGAGGAAGATGAAAGTTGTCTAGATTAATGTTTTTTCCCATATGGTTGGTTAACTGAATTTTCACCATGCGTTTGTCTGTGGGGTGAACAGGAAGTGACTGTTTTATCCATTCATCACAAGAGAGCTGAGGCTTTGATTTAGCAAGACAAACTTTACTCATCCTCTGTTTAGTGGCTCTGTATTACTCATTCTAATCCTGCAATGCCTCACAAAAACCCATTTCTGCAACCTCAATGGTAGCTCAACTGTAATAGTCTTTATCGTTCCTTCTGGTCTGACTAGACACAGGAGGTCTGGTGTAGCAGCCTGAGATTGCTAGTCTGAAGGAGAGAGTCCACTTACAAGACTGGTGCTCAGAGAGCTGGTCTAGCTCATACAGAGTCACATTACTGTTTCCTCTCTGCTTTAAAAAAATAAAAAATTCCAATAATGGGCCTCATTCATCAACATTTCAGTAAAGTTGTGTAAATACTTGTGTAATCCAAACCAAACTAATATTTTCTGACAGATTTACAACAGTTTTGGTTTTATTTGTACTCGCATGTGTATGTGGATCACCTGTAAAATGCAAAGTGCATTCTAGACAGAGCTCATTCGCATGTAGTGATGCCCACAAAACTCCATAAAAAAGGTCAAAGGTGCAGACTTAAACACTGCCTTACTGAACTGCAAAATAAAACCTTTTTTTCTTTCCCAAAAAGACATTTTGATTTAGATTTCTTTGGTTTTTGGAGCATCTGTGCACAGTGCAACTTCTCAGAATTGAGGTCTCCAAAAAGGTTTTTACTAGAGATGCACCGATGTATAGGCCGATAAAGGCTATTCTTCCCGCTATCGGCCAATAGTATAAAAACATCTGATGATCATTGCCGATTATATCCTGTCAATCAAAAGAGGGCAGGAAAACATCGATTTTATAAAGATTATGTCTCTTGTTAAAATGGTTAAGATTATGTCTCTTGTTAAAAAAGGTTAAAATGAAGAGCATGCTCTTTAATTTTGAATTAAGGAGCATTGGCTGAATGCGCGTTGTGATGACGCCACATGGCTCAAATCTTTACAGAAAATCTGCAGTAATTTTGAAACATTGCTACCTTTCAAATCAAGTTTGCTTGATGTTGCATTAATTTCTGTGATCACTAAATCCCAGATGGACTGCAAAATTCAATCTAATTAAATATTATTAGATGGCTATTTTTTGTCATCTGTAAACAGCAGTTCCTGGATTTGGACATTGCTGTTTTAAAATAAAGTTAAGTTGCATACTCAGTCACATTACAGAAAAGATAGAAAGCTTGCCAGAAAGTTCCACAGGGCATCTGGTTCAGGAGCTGAAATAAGTTATGTTTTGCAAATTGTTTCCTGTACAGACCACTTTGTTTCATTATTGTAAATAAACAACAAATAGCAAAGCATCTAACTGCTTTGGGAAGCATTGGGAACGAGCTCAGATGCAATGCTACTTCAATTAAAGTAGGGGTATTTGAGCTTAAGTTACAGATTCTGAAACATCTAGCAGGGGGTTTTGGTCCTGTACATAAGGTAGGATCTTAATGATGTCTAAAGCACTTGTCGGTGTAGAGTCATCAGTTCTGCTGATGAACTGATAAACCCTCTGGGTAGTGGTGATAGGTTGTCAAGATAATACAAGATATACTCAGTTAACATATTTGATGCTTTGCTCTAGCAAGTGTTCATGCTATTCATTTTGTAAGAGATGATTAATGATTTATTTAGATTTTCCTAAAATGGCAGTGTGCATACTCACGTGGCATAATGCCCTGGTCCACAAGCTGTTCCCGAGTGCGTCTCTGCTGGAGTCTAAGCTGCAGAACTGCGGAGGAATACATGCCATATAGTTATACATGACTCACTTTTACCCAAACAGGTCAAAATCACCTGTGAACTTGGTGTAACCCAAAACCAACAGATCATTCATCATTTTAATACACTTAATCCAAAGCACATAACCTACAGCCACATGTACTGACTTATCTGTTTTAGCCCTGCTTTTCTTTTTCTGATATTGCTATATAATAAAAGAACCGGTCAGAAAACAGGATTGAGAACCTGACCACATAATCTGTGCATAATGGTACTGAGACAATGAGATCAACATGGGAGCGAGACATTTGGTAAAAATGTTAGTGAAAAAAACAAATAGTAATATGCATAAGCATGAACGCCTGATTCACATTTCCTAAACAGTTTCCTTAGCAAGTGCTGGCCATAAAAACATAAAATGCTTAGTCACGCAGTGGACAGGTAGGAGCGGATCCATCCAAGATTTCGGAACATCAAAAACAAAAGCCTAGGCACAGTAGCAAAACACAGAGCATCATATAAAAGCCTGTAATTCCTAGACAGTGTGCACTGTTGTTTTTCTACAGTAGGGGCACTCTATTTAAATAAACACACGAGCGTGGATGTGTTACTTTGGCATAATAGCATTGCTCTTCTGCAAAAATATTTGAAGAAAAGGTGCTGCTGGACAATGTGGTGGTGGATGTGTGATGTTCTTACACCCGTTTTCATAGCCATGCTGTCATGTTGATTAAGGAACGTCTGATTTGGCTGTCCAAGAGGAGACAAACACAACATGGCCTGCTAAGTTCCCAAGAGAGAATCCAATACGTCTGAGCAGGGCTCTGACTCACTTTGGCAAAAATAAACCTAAGCAGTGTGAGAACATGGCCTGGGAAAAATGGCAGATCTGAGGGCGGTGCAGAGCCCCACTCCCTACAGACATTAAAGGGAAGGGAGTTTGAAAGTAGGGCTACTTGGCCAGGATCTCAGCATCCTCTATTTCTTAAACCAAATGTTTAGAACACTCTGCAAGTCCATGTTTTCCACAATGTCCTTATACCACGTCGTCAGGTTGAAAAAAGTAATCTGACTAAATTGGCCTGACTACTCACAGCACATGCCCCAGTAACTGGGGCAGTTTCTGTAGCAAATGAAATGCCTTGCAGGACTGCTGGGCAATATCACAGCTTTATCATTTGGGTCATGCTCATGTTTGTACTGATATTCTGTCACATGACCCTTGCCTGGACCATTTACAACTGCTCTCCAACTTGGCAATAAACAAAAAGGTATTCAGTCCCATTAAAGCCCAATCGCTTTATCCAATCTTAGAGGCTGAGGCGTTGGATGCTGCAGTACACAAACCTAAATACAAATGGCTTGTTATGGATATTGAGCTTTGCACACGGCAGATGTTCAGAACACTAGACTGTATGAACATTAACTCTATAAACTAATAACTGCTCTATAAAAAATATGTAACTGGGCTTAAATGAGAACACGACTCAAAATAAACAACGTGTACAGCCTGTGCTGGATGTAATGATGGAAAACAGATATATACAATGATGAGCTAACAACCCTGCTGAAAAAAAACCACCAATAGAAACCCTCATAGAATTTGTTTTAATGGTTATACTAGGACTTGTATTGGTTTTAATAGAAACTGTAACCATCCTTGTGGGTCTCCACTGGTAATTTATTGCCTTCTTTTGGTGCCATGTTATGTCTAGTGGATACCATTATGGACCAGTAATGGTTTTAATGGTTAGCTGATGGTTTGTAATGGTATTTGTAGTGAAAACCATTAAAATTCTGTGATGGTTTCTACTGTTTCTTTGTCTCACCATCATACTTTAAACTTTGTCATGCATCAGAATAATTAAAGTTAATTAAAATAATGTTTGCATGTCCAGTCCAGAAAACAAGCTACTGAAATAAAAAAAGCCATGTAGAAGGGAAAAAAAACCCCGTCTGAATTCCACAAGGCATGATACAAAGCAGCCAGGCAATCAAATCATGAGATAACATCTGTACAGAGTTAAACTAGATTATAGCCAGTACTGAACAGAAAGCAAGTAGTAAACAACAGCATCATCATCACCACCATCATCATCATCATTCTTCTTCTTAATATTATTATAAGATTTCAATTAGACGAGAAAGATTATAATCAGTTTACTAAATTCTTTACTAAACTCAAGAAACAAGAATACATTAGTTCACCAGTGATACCTGGTGGGGGGAAATCAAAAAGCTGCCCAAAAAATCTGGGACTTTACCCCTGCAGACGGTCGGAGTTTCGACCTCGAGGCAGGCCATTACGGAGCAGACGACGGAAGAGCTGATAGTCCCATGGACCGCCGTTTCAGACACAACACCGGAGCAGAGCAAAGCAGGACGGGATTCATCGCTTCTCCCTGTGTAGCTGTGAGCACAGTGAGCCAGCACTGCTCCACCGCGGCTCAGCCAATCAGCGCCGGTGGGCGGGGTCTACAGGTTTAACCCGAAACTGCACCTCAACTTTACAAGCGCATTCGGTGTTCTGCACATTGTCGGCACGCATGCGCACTTCTGCACAGCCATAAATGCATGCTTCTTCATATAATATAATATAATGTTGGAGGCATTTTTGTGATCATAAGAGATCCATGTCAAAATATACCCCCTGCTTTTATGCTGATCAGGTAGGACAAATCAGTGTCAATACAATGTAAACATACACGATATGGCCCAAAGTATGTGGACACCTAACAATTACACACCATATGTGCTTGTTGAACATCCCATTCTGATGTTAATAATAATAATAATAATAATAATAATAATAATAATAAGCTCCACTCTTCTGGGAAGGTTTAACAATAGATTTTAGAGCACGGCTGTGGGGATTTGTGTTCATTCAGCTTCAGGATCATTAGTGAGGTTGGGATCAGATACTTATGTTGGGATGTCGAGGAAACTCCAGTTCCAGCTCATCCCAAAGGTGTTCAGTGGGGTTAAGGTCAGGACTCTGTGCAGGACACTTGAGTTCTGCCACTCGAACATTAACACACCATACCATAGGGCTTTTCACACTGCGCTGAACCCAAGGTTATGGTCGTCCTAAACCCCACTTTTAACCCTTGGTAGAGGAACATTTCACACTTGTAATTTAGAAGTGGGGTTAGCACCGCTTTTTTACCTGGGGTTATGAAACTGGTTAGCACCGCATTTGCCAAACGTGTACAGTGTGAAAAGATGCAGTGTTAGAGAATGTTACAACTAGATGCTTAGCAACAGACCCCCAATCAGAAATTGAACAGCATGTGCCTCATAGCAAGTTATTTATCCAATCATGGTTTCTGACACCATAAACAAATATGCAAATAAGAACATTAACCCAGGGTTTAGGAATGTACAGTTTGAAACGTCATATTACGAATTCCCAGGATTAATTGTTATCCCGGATAAAGTTTTAAGCAGTGTGAAACATGAAACAAGATAACCCAGGATTCCATTTACCCAGAGTTTAGAATGACCCAAAGTTAACTATTTCAAGTGTGAAAAGCCCTCATGTCTTCATGGAGCTTGCTTTTTGCACAGGGGTATTGTCGTACTGGAACAGGTTTGGGCCTCTTAGTTTCAGTGAAAGGGAATTGTAATGCTACAAAGACATTTTATACAATTATTTACTTTCAACTTTGTGGCAACAGTTTGGATAAGAACCACACAAAGGTGTGACGGTCAGGTGTCCACATACTTTTGGCCATATAGTGAAGTTTTAGTGGCAGGGAAAAGTTTGATTGTGTGTCATCATACCTGTAAGGATGTAGCCCGTGTCTTGAAAAGCAGAAAAGAGGAAAGATAAAGTCATATTATACTGTATATAAAGACAAAGTATACTGTGTTTTTATTCCTGTAAAGCTGCTTTGAGACAATATCTATTGTAAAAAGCGCTATACAAATAAAATTGAATTAAATTGAATTGAATATTCTGGTTTTATCAGTGACATTATTAAACTCGTCAGGATGCTGGAAAACCCAGTAAACCTGGCCTAAATTTCTTATTGCTTATTATTCAAATTCCTTCAAGAATTTTAAAACGAACAAATGTCATGAATTTCTAGTTCAATCTGTTGCTCTAAGCCAGGGGTGTCCAATCTTATACGGAAAGGGCCGGTGTGGGTGCAGGTTTTCATTCCAACCAAGCAGGAGCCACAGGAGTTCACTTTCTTCTGAAGGGTTGCCAATATATTTTGTTCCTAATAAACATGCTATGCTATAATATGTAGATGAAACTGAAACTGAGCTGAGTAGGTAATACAGCTGAGTACAAATTTTCCATATCTTAGGACAAAATAATGGAAAAAGGTCCAACTATATTTCTTGTTGCATTTTATTTTTTGTATGTAGCCTATATCTTCACTTTTTCACCCAGCCATCATAGGGGATGGAAGTATTTGCTGTCATCTGTATTGTATGCAAGCATCTGTACTGTTTAATGAGTATTGACTATATAATGAACAAATTAAGGAAATATTTGAAGTAATGACAGTCACTTTGGTAGCACCAGGGTCCCTGGTTCGATCCTAAGCCTGGGTTACTGTGAGTATGGAGAACTGCATTTTCTCCCTGCGCCACATCGGTTTCCAATGGGGTCTCCAGCTTCCTCCCACTGTCTAAAAACATGTAGGTAGGCTGATGTTCTTAATTGCCTCTAGGCATGGTAGAGTGTGTGAATGTGAATGCGTATGTGTATGGTGCACTGCGATAGACTGGTGACCTTGAGGCAGGCCATACAGGGTGAATTCTCCCACCTTCCTGGAAAAGGCTTGGAACCGCTGGATAATGTACTTAATGAAGATGAATAAATATTTTTATTAAACAATTTTCAAATAAATTCAAATTAAATACAGATCAGACAGGACTGTATTAATTTGGATTCTCCTGTAAAAATACCACAGACACATGCAGTTAATTCTGCCATCATCTCACACCCACACGAGCAGAGTGCTGAGTCAAAACTGTCATTCTGGTGGGAATAGTCCCCAAAAGGCAAAATTCAGCCCTGCTCTTAACAGAAGAAGAGCCAGAGACCACAATGTCCAAGTTTGCATTCTTTAACAAAATGTTAATGTACTTTCTGTAAGAGTTCCAGAATTTCCTGAGAAAAAACAACAACATGAGCGTATTTCTTCAGAAGGTCTCTTAACAAAAAAACGACAAAAACAAATCCATAAAGGGCCACATGGGTGTTTTCAACTTTGTAAAAGTTGCTGATTATTTGTACATTGATTATTTCTACAAACCAGAAGAAAAACATTAAAAAATAAATAAATAAATAAAGAAATAAAAATAATTTTGGGTCAACACCAAGGTCCATACAAAACCTTCAAAGGCAGTAAAAAAAATAATCTGACCGGACTCAGGGAGTGAAACAGCAGGTGATAATAAGCTGTGTGAAATATTCAGCCAGTTAGTAATCACTTTCTGGGACACAGATAATGAGTCATTGATGATGATAATAAACCAACTACAGCCTTGATTCTGAAACCATAATCTACTTCAAAGTAACCATTCAGGTCTAATGCAACTGTTTGAATTAGGAACAACAACAACCATCTAATGATATTTTATCAGATTTACTGCCATTTGTGGGTTTATTACATTCCAGAAAGATCGGAAAAGTTCACTTGACACACTATCAGAATCAGCTATCAGTGTCCGTTAAGCAGGATTTCTTTATAATGTCTGGATGATTTTCCAAGAAGATGTTCTTTTAAAATTGATGGACTATGATCATTTAAGAATAACGCGCAATGCACAATGAATGCACAAGTATAATACTTAATAATACTTTTTAAATGAATGATATTACTTTTTGGAGTTCCCAGCAGAGATATGCTTTCATGTGCACAGTGCACAGTCTGCATGAGCTATATGGTGCAGCAGCTGAATAAATGGATACATATTTCTATTGCATTTCTTATTAGTTTCCATGTTAATGAACTTCCTATGTCCTGCTAGCAAGGTTGCAGGTTCCCCGTATAATAGCTACGTATTGCAGATAAGAAATGTTAATTTGTTTCTCATTAAAAGACTGAGAAAGAAATGTGTCTAACTTTTGTGCATGAAGATTTTGGGCTATTTTCAAGTTGTTGTTTTTTTCCCCTTTCAGTTATTGCATTGTAGTTGGGGTGGAAATTTTGCAGAAACCTGAGAACACCTTCCCACAAGCTTTGGCAACCTATTCTTTTATAGCTGCACATTACAGTAAAAACCAAGTGTGACTGTGTGTTTTTTTTGCTTTGTCCTGTGTGATCCCAGCCTCAATGCACACATCTAGTCTGAAGTTGGCAAAAATAACAAACAAGCAATGAATTCCCCACCTACTGTTTGTATCTGTATTCGTATTTGTTTGTGATGCATTATCTGTTCAATCCAAATAAACTATTTGTACTTGGTTACATCCCTAGTACACATTTGAGGCCAAATATTTACATACACCTAGATACACTCATTAGTTTGGCAAGTCACTTAAGGCACTGACTTTGTTCACATCAGAGGTAATTTGCTGAGATGTCAGTCATGACCATTCTCGATTAACTGATTGGCAGTTTGGTAAGAGGTTCCGCCACTTTGAAAGGACGACCAAACATCATAAAGAGAAGTCATGCTTCCAGGCGGGATAAATGAAGAGCGCACTGTCTAATAAACATTGAAATTTTTTTTCTGTGCAAAACCAAACCCACAGTTTGTGATTACTGAACGAATAGTGCAATATTGTAGTGAGATATATAATCAAGTGAATAAAAACTCTTTGGTAAAGATTTCAATTCAGGTTTCCTGTGTAGTCTTAGAGCAATGACCCTAACTGACTTAAGACAGGAAATGTAAGGTAACATTAAATGTGTAAGTTGTGCAAAATTGAGATTGAATGTAAATTTTTGGCCTCAATTGTAAATGCTATGTTAACAATAGGAAGCCAGTAATTCAAATTCAAAACTTTAAATTCTCCTTATAAATTCAATCTTATGATTTCATAATTCGAAATCCTGCATGTTCTTTGAATACTGTAATACTGTATGTTATTTGGGGCGCACAGTGGCTTAGTGGTTAGCACACTCGCCTCACACCTACAGAGTCGGGGGCCCGATTCCCACCGTGGCCCTGTGTGTGCGGAGCTTGCATGTCCAAAGTGTCCTTAGTGTGTGAATGTGTATGTGATTGTGCGATGGATTGGCACCCTGTCCAGGGTGTACCCCGCCCTGTGACCCATGCTCCCTGGGATAGGCTCCAGGTTTCCCCGTGACCCCGAAGGAAGGATAAGAGATATAGAAGATGGATGGATGGATGGATGTTATTTGCAGCATTTTCTTTCTGAGACTGCTAGAGGTCAAACATCTCTAATGATTTGTCAGACATGAACCAGTGAAAAACAAGGATATTTTTCTGTTGTTTCTGAGATAACCGACTCAATGAGTCACAGTTTTACTTGAACCTGGGAGTTATTTAATAACAGGAGATGACTGGAGGATTGAAGGAGGGGAAATACAGGCATACTTGCTGGGCTCTCTGCTTCCTTCACTGTAGCCCTGAGGACATTATCCCCTCAAGTCCATTTCTCTTGATTAATTAAATGGTAACTGGGAGGATAACATGAACTATACTGGTGGAGCCAGTGCAGCTATATGTAAAATCGTAAGTGCGGCTCACTGCCAGTCTGCATGCATCAACTGTCCCCTCTGTGGCCTCTCAATACGGTTCACATACCTCTAAAACATTTCCAGTCTAGAGCATTGGCCAAGAGTGTGAGAACCAGATGAAATGGGCACACAGGCAGCCGAGGGAACATAACGTCACAGCTTATCCGCACCAGGAAAGCCATAGTCAGGCCAAGGAACCTTTGATATCAGAGTGCTCTGGCGAATGAGAATGGCACAAAGATACATACTATTAGTTTACCAATCACCCTGAAATTAGCCAAGAAAATGCTGGACTAGAGTTAAAGGAACCATTTACTGTAAGCTGTGATTAAATGTGGGCATTTGCATGGGATTCCTGTTTAATTCCACCCATTTTTTTCCCACAAAGGGGTTGATTTTCACAGTGTCACAATAGGGCTGGAATTTAAACCGATGATGAGGAAGTGAGGATGATAGTGATGAGAGTGGTGTGGACTTTAAGGAGACTGGCCACATCAATTTGCTCACTGTTCTTCGCTTTTGGATAGAAGGAAGACTATATAGAAGACTGGATAGAAGGCTAGACGGCAGCGATATTGCCTCCATGTCATGGGTCACAGCTTCACGTCTTGTACTTGAAACCAGAATCTCCAAATCCCTGTTCCCAGACACTTCTGGAGCTCCATGTCACATGAAGCGAAGGTGGAATATGTCTCCCTGAAAACAAGTGTGGGGGTGAAGCCAGTAGTTTATGGAAACATTGGAGAGTACTCTGAAAAACAGAACCATTGCAGTATTAACTGTAATGTAGTCTTGGTCAAGGTGAGTCAAAGTTAATTGTTAACTGTACTTATAAAGTGAATGCTTGACTTGACTTAACATTTCCTTTACACTCAGCAGAAATGTACCAAATCATACCAAAATACTTTCAAAATTCTTCTTCTCTCTTAAATGAATTAAAGTTTACAAGTAAAGGACAAGGTCTCATTTTTGGATAGCTGGCATTGGCCAATTAATTTCACCACTATCACTTCTAATATAAACATAATTTGCCATTTCATTCAACCTTGTGGTTTTATACAAATTATTCATAGCAACAGATGGGCTACAGTCAATTATTGTATTCCTACTAGGTCTACCTGATAGTGCTTCCTAAGTAGCACAGCAGAAAAGGGTTCACCCTTTCACCAGTAGATTACAAGTTTGAATCCATGATTATGCCACAGCCATCTGTGGCCAGGAGCGAACCGAACAAAATATTAAATGAACCTCATTCTTACAAATGTGGCATGATAGCGCCATGGGTAATGTTGCTGTTTCATGTGCCAGAGTCCTGAGTTCAAGCCTAAGCTCAGGTAAGTGAGCAGAGTTTCATTTTATTCCAGGACTTTGAATATGCCTGTTCAAATCACGTTGGCTGACTGAAAGCAAATTGTGTTACTTCAATGCAATTCACGGAACAGATGTACACATTTGAATTAAGTCACCCTTTGCTTAGACTAGGGAGCCAGCCCTCCTTCATAGAAGATGTACACTTGATCAACTGTCACCCAATCTAATGGACATTGTAGAAATCCTGCATTCAACCACAAAGTCACTCCATAGTCATCTGTTTAACAACTAAAGCAATGCAAGCTTTTCTCCAGCTGAAGTGATAGTTGACAGAAAGGCTGTTTGCTGAGACACACGACTCAAATTAGCCTTCTTCTTCTTCTTCTTCTTCTTCTTCTTCTTCTTCTTCTTCTTGTCTTAAGGGATTCCAGTAAAGAGGGAGGAAGTGACCTGGTGACCGGTTGGAGGGTCCCAAATTGTTGCCATACAGTTGATAATGTATCTGTGCTTGGGGAGGAAACTGCCAGGGTGTTCCAACAACTATTGAAAGTAGCAGTGGGTACCAAGGTTTTGCCCACATGTAGGACTCAGAGGCCTAGTTGTTGAATTCTGTAGCGTATGAGAAGAATCACTTATAGATGAGGAAAGGCATAACAAATGGTATAACAAAGGTATAACAAGTTGTGAGGTCAGTTGTGCATTCTGACTCATATGTAGTTGCCATCCAGTTTTTTAGTGGTGGTGCAAAGGCAGACAGGTCCCTTATAGGCTTTGGGACTAGGCTGCGCTGTCCTAAAGGCTCCACATTAATCTGGTGTGCTGACTTTGTGATTCCAAAACCTGTACCCTCCTATCCACTCATAGCAGCAGGTGTGATGTCTGCAAATTGACACCAAGCAGGGGTGAATTTGCAAATTCAGACAGAGCAGAATGTTCCAACCACATTTGGCGACACATAGGAACCAATCTAAAAGAGATTTACCCTATCCTAGCCCAGATGTCCCACCCCTCAGATGTGAGGTGTCAGTCAATATCTCCAAATTGAAGTAACTGTTCCAATGCAAGCAGCAAACTAGCTATACTAGAAAGAATTTGAGAGGTTCTGCGAAGAAGAATGGGAGAAACTGCCCAAAAATAGGTGTGCCAAGCTTGTAGCATCCTTCTCAAAAAGACTTGAGGCTGTAATTGGTGCCAAAGCTGCTTCAACAAAGTATTGAGCAAAGGCTGTGAATACTTATGTATGTGTGCTTTTTTTGTTTTTCAAACAAAAAAAGATTTCAAACAATCATCTTTCACGTTGTCATTATGGGATATTGTTTGTAGAATTTTGAGGAAAATAATGAATTTAATCCATTTTGGAATAAGACTGTAACATAACAAAATGTGGAAAAAGTGAAGTGCTGAGAATACTTTCCGGATGTACCATATACATATTAACAAAAAGTATGTATTCATAAGCATGAAAACAAAAACGACAACAAAAAAGTTTAAAAAACAAAACTGATAAGGTAAAAACTATTCAGACACAACACATTACTATCATTGGTACTTTGTTGCAAAGCAATTACAGTTTCAAGATGTCTATGTTAAGAAGTAATTCACTTTTTCAGCATAGTGGATCAATTTTTGCCCATTTCCCTTGTCTTCAGTTCCCCAAAGTTATGAGGGTCCCTCTGCTGGACTCCCAATTTCAAAATCCTACATACATTTTCATTGGGATTAAAGTCAGGAGATTGGCTAGGCCATGCTAGGTCATCTAGAATTATTGTGGCTGAATGTTTGGGGTCATTGTCTTGTTGAAACATCCATCTTCTTCGCAGTTCAGGTTCTTGAGATTAAATGTGTCCCAGTACATCACTCCATTCATGATTCCTTCAATGATGTGTAATGTCCTACATATTCACTGTGGCGATGATGTTCTTGGG
The DNA here is from genome assembly GCA_022414735.1 of Noturus placidus. Taxonomy (NCBI): domain Eukaryota; kingdom Metazoa; phylum Chordata; class Actinopteri; order Siluriformes; family Ictaluridae; genus Noturus; species Noturus placidus. Next base: position 51,667 of record JAFFST010052148.1, read on the forward strand.
ATCATACACCCAACCCCTCTTTCTCCAAACATATTGAGTGGAATTATTTCCAAAAAGTTATATTTGGTTTCAGGTGACCAAATTATACTTATCCAAAATTGTTCTGATTTCTCTACCTGCTCATCTCTGTGCTCCCCCCCCCCCCCGGG
>JAFFST010052148.1:65999-78843 GCA_022414735.1 Noturus placidus
GGCCATGATGGTTTGGATTTTTTTTCACCTTTAATAATAAACACCTTCATTTACAAATTGCATTTTGTGTTTACTTGTGTTGTCCTTGACTATTGTTTAAATTGGTTTGATGTTCCGAAACACTTAAGTGTGACAAACATGCAAAGGAACAGGAAATGAGAAAGGGGGCAAACACTTTTTCACACCACTGTAATTAAAAATTCACTTCAAGCATATCATTGAGCAGTTGAAGATTAATTTGCCACCTTACAGGGTCCACAGTTCGATCCTGAGTTCGGGCTACTGTCTGATTAATGCTGCTAGGTGGACTTGCGACGTGAATAAAAGGACTGGAAACTATGCTTAAGGACACAAGTTATGTAGGCTAGAATGCTAGTTAGGCTGCTGTTGGGCAAATGAGACTGCAGTCCTGCAAGCCAAACCTAGTTCTGGGAAAAATGTGAGAATTAAATTGTAGTATGGGGAGAAATGTGCGTTTCTATTAATGTTAATTTTTGTAAGTTGTCATTGCATGACATTTCACTGAAGGCATGTGTCATGCTGTTGTAATTAAATAAAACAATATGCCACTTGAGGGCATGAAAGTGATTTTATCAGAGGTAAAGAAGATTTAGGCAGTCCCCTTCATTAATATACTGTAGAATATATATAGAGCAGACAAAGATTAGTGTACAGAACAATGGTTTAAGTGTTACATTTTTATGTTTTGAAACCTGGAGCATCAATGCAGAATTAAATTATTGTGACGTGGTCACAGGTGTGGTTGCAGGTGTGCATATTGTGCATATTGAGTATTTTTCAACGGTTTTGATCATGGCTCAGTCAACCAGATGTTAGAGTCAAAACTCTCAGTTTTATAATTTGGTTTTAAATACATAAATGAAGTCGTACTGGTTTCTATGGGTGCTAATATTCATATGTAAGTGTCTGCTAAATTAATACATTTAATACATCTACGATGGGCATGTATATCATCTCACCTTGAATTTTACGGCTGCTACTGTACTGCTTATCCATCCAACTATTTTCCATACTATTTCCATATTATTTTCCGTTTTCTGTCCCAGGAAACTTGGGGCACAAGTCAGGGGACACCCTGGATGTGGTGCAAACCCATCACAAGCACAATCACTACAAATGCCAACCAGTGTACAATGCATGTCTTTGGACTGAGGGGGTAAAGAGGAGTAATCAGAGAAAACCCCCAAAGCACAAGGACACAGAGCAGAGGTGGGATTCAAACCCTCACTCCAGGGGTCTGAGGCAAAACTGCTAACCACTAATCCACCATGCCCCCTTGCTGCTGCTCAAAAGGGGTTAAATAGCATCATAGTGATCATTTCACAGGCTATAAAATGAAAAACAGACTGCCCCACCCCCACCCACCTCCATAAAATAATACAGATTTCTCTTCTCACCAATTAACCCCACAGCTTTTCTAAGCAAGGTCACAATGTCTAAGCAATATCACACCTCCATGAAACAAGCGTTGGAGAAAAAAAGGAAACAAAAGCATGTATTTAATAAGAGCACTGCAAAGCGTGTTAGTCATTAATAGAGATGCAAATTTTTGCCCGTCTGTCTCTTTTTTCCATTCTGCAATGCTTATGCTATGGCCATACCAACACAGTTCAGTTCTCATGTGAACATCCTAATAAAAACCTCACTGTTGCTATTGGAGGTGTGAGTCCTAATCACATCCCAGAACAATGTGTGATTTCTTATGGGAAGGGTGGATTGGAGGAGGCAGACTCAAGGCTTGTTGCCAGCTCTATCTTGGAATGCAGTAATGTGTGAACTGAATCATCTCAACACACATTTTCTGCAGTTTCTCATGTACAGATGGTGGTAGAGAGATAGGCAAGGACTTTGAGAAAGAGACTTCAAAAGTCTATGCAGCCAAATGCTCATCTTATAGGAAAACTCCTCTTGAAACACATAAAATATGTTTAAATTGAATATATATTTGTGATGTGCTTAGAAAATCTAGTGTTAATTTGTTGTCTGGTGCTGGATGTCCTATGCAAAGTTGCTGTTTTTTTGAGACTCTGATGTCACAGGGGGACATTGCTAGTGCTGTTGCAATTCATAGGAGAAACTTTGCAGCAATCTCAAACATAAGTAGTAATGTTCATGTTCTACTGTTAGCTCATTGAAACAAAAAAAAAAGCATCTTCCAGAGGTGTTAAATGTTATAGTCATGAGTAATCTAATGCTGAATTAGTGAATATAGCATGTTTCTTTAGATAACTGAATCTGTTATATGATTACATTTACATTTATTCATTTAGCAGATGCTTTTATCCAAAGAGACTTACAAATAAGAAAATACAAGCAAAGCGATATATCAAGCAGAGAACAATACAAGTAGTGCTACTACACAAGATCCATTAATTGAGTTACAGAAGAAGCAAAGTGTGCAGAGTAGAGGTGTAAGTGCCAGAGTATTATTATTATTATTATTATTATTATTATTATTATTATTATTATTATTATTATTAATCAACCCCCCACCCCCCAAGCAAGCAGGGTCGTAACCAGAGAAACCACCTGCAAGATGAACAAATACAAAACACAATCCAGAATTACGGTTGATGTACCAGGCAGGGTCAAAATACCAAAAATAGTAGAATCAGCATCAAAACAGGAGGGCAAGGCAAGGTCAGAAACAAAAACTCACAAGATTGGCATACAAAATATAAGGTTTCACACGGAAGTTCAATTTCATATAACGAACATAGCTGTTTTTCAAACTTTTTGCTGCACAGCAAAATCCCCAGTGTTTATTTAACACCCAGAGTGTTGAATTTACTCCCTACAGTGTTTATATAGACCAATTTAAACACTATGGGTATTAATTTAACACTAGGGATTTTATTGTGTTTGGAAGAAAATGATTCTGGCTTCAAGATGACTGCAAATTCTATTTTTTACCATGTAAAGCTTTGCTATTCACAATATTGTGAATATGTGAAAAAATACATACACAGCATGGAAATTGTTGGCTTTTTTTTTTACATATTTGGACAAGCAAACATTTTGATCATCTTGGAAACAGTGGCTATTAATAAATTGTTTATATACTTGAACAAAACCACAAGGAAAATTAGCTTTTTAAAATTTTATTCAACCGAAATAGCAATAGATAGTGATATTGATATTCTTCTGTGGAAAATGTATGTACACCTTTGGCCTCAGAAGCTAGTATTGCCCCCTTTAGCAGAAATAACTTCTTGTAGACGTTTTGCACGATTTGTTCACCAGGCTTGCTGGAATTTTTGACCACTCTTCCATGCAATATTCTTTCAGTCACAAGATGTTTGTGGGTTTTCTTGCATGTACTGTCATTTCAAATCCCCCCACAACATTTTAGTGGGATTCAAATCCAGGCTTTTACTAGGCCATTCCATAACCCTCGATTTCTTCTAATGTGTTTAGGATTATTATGCTGTTGAAAGACCCACTATCGGTGCAACTTCAACTTTTGGATAGATGGTCTCACATTATCATCAAGTACTCTTTGATATGATGCAGAATTCATAGTTGAATCAATGAATGCAAGCTGTCTAGTCCCGGAGGCAACAAAGCAAGCCCAAACATAAAATTTCCACCACTGTGCTTCACAGTTGTATGAGGTGCTTCTCCTGAAAAGCTGTCTTTGGTCTACTCAAACATGTCTGCTGTTACTGTGGCCAAACAACTGTGGCCTGTTCTTTGCTTATACGCTTATTGGCAAACTGTAGTCTGGCATGCCTCCCATGTCAAATTTATGCAATCATTTTCAGGTTGTAGAAGCACTTTTATACAAACAGTTGCAAAATTTACTAGCAGATCCTGTGATGATATTTGAGGTTCTATGAGACTTCATTTTGTGTTACACGGTCTTATCTGTGTGAGAGTTTGTGACAGCTGGCAATAGAGTTCTATCATCTCCTGTCTACTATTATCTTTTAGACTGCAGCCTTGTTATCTATCTTACCACACTGCTGTCTGCACGTTAGCTATGAACTTTTCTTGTTGCTCAGTGACACTCACTTCTCAGTCTGGGTGGGTTCTTATTCAGTGCTCTGTGTGTTGTCCTTTGTGACCTCCAGGTCTGTAAATATGTGCCATTAGAATAGTTAAATGGTCCACCCTCCCTATACCCTCACCCTTTTAATTCCATCCATCCAGCCATCCATCTTCAACCGCTTACTCCTTTTCAGGGTCACGGGGAACCTCTTTTAATTCTTTTAGTGCTTGCAAAGTTACTGTAGCTTGACTTTGATAGCACAAATACAGTAGCTGGGGTTGTTTTCACTCATTTCCTCCTCATAACTCCAGTGAGAGCACAACCTCCTGGAAATGTCCCAATTCTGGGAAAGGTGTGACAAGTGAACTCATTGTTGATTGCTGTTCTCTCTGGTGGCATTAGAGACAGAAAGAGCCTCAAGAGATCTTATGGGATCTCCTCATGTACTGTAGTTCCCTGAGACCACGCCTGAGCTCATGCATTTTGACAAACTGAAATGGGTGTGTCTAAAATTTAGCTCATTTTGCATGCATTTATGGCCAGGTATTTCTGAAGTGACCTTATGGCTAAACCCAGGGTTTCTGCCCAGTCATAACACCCTATGGTGCAGCCAATCAGCCAGTTGAAGGTGAACTTTGGGAGTGTTCAGTGATCACTGTTGTCCAGTACATGCACTACAGTACTATTTTGAATTTTTGGATCAAGAGACCATTTCTCACAATATTAAATGGCCCAGTTTCCTGCCTAAACAGAAACTGGCCCACTGAATGTTGGACATCATCACCATGGCCTATAGGCCAGCCATGTACCACTCTATGAGAATCGTCTCTTTTCTCATGGGCATAATTTAAAGGTGTATCTGTTGCTGCTAACTGTGTATTCTTTTGCACCTTCTCCATGCTCTTTGGGCCTAACATCTCCTGTACTAGTGGCCTCAGAGTGGTGGTAATTTCTGAACAACTTTTCAGTCAGTCCTAAGTTGGGTTGGTTCCTCATAACATTTTGGAATATGTTATGCATGTGATGTGCATTGCCTCTAGCAGCTGAAAGGGGTGAAGGCTTGCTCTTGGCCACTCACAGTCCAGTTTCAAGGCCACAGGCCACCCAAGTTCTTGTTCTGTCCCTTGTCATTTTGAGACTGGACTACTCCAACTTGCTGCTGGAAGATCTGTCTCTGTGAACTATTCAGAATACTGACCCAGAATACAGCTGCATGACTGCATGAACGTTTTCAATGTTCCTAAGTTCTCCAACACCACCCCATTGAAATGCTCCCCCCACTGGCTTCCTGTAGCTACTGCACCAGATTTAAAATGCTGATGCTTGCGAACAGTACAATGCCATAAAACAGACCAGCGCTCTTAAAGCACTTACCTACTAGCACTGCTCAACTGGTCTCACCATCTCTCTGGGTACAAGAAAGGCATGCATCAAGACTTTTTCTCGGTTGTAGTGCCTAAGTGGTGGAATGAACTTCTAGATGTTTAAAAAGCTCAGAGTCACTGGCTATCTTCAAAAGGTGACAATAGATGTACGTCTTCATGGAGTACTTAAATTAGCACTTATTTTAAAAAATCTAACCGATTTCTTGAGTTGGCTGTGTTCTTTATTACCTCACCAACAGACTTTTTTTTTGTTTTGATAGTGCACTTCGTCTGTGAAATAATGAACCAGTATCAGTATATATTTATTGAAAGAGACTTAAAACCACTTCTGGAAAAGGGCACCTACCAAATGCCATAAATGTAAATGTTATGTAGGTGACTGTGGATCACAAAGGAACACAGGATACCAGTGTTAAACCAGTGGGAATATCTTATAGCAGTATTTACTGCCAATACTACATTTTATGTCACCTTGGGACTTTCTTGCCACTGTTGGACCATTGAGAAAGATCCCTAAGCCTCATATGCTCAAATGTATCCTGCCTCAACTGTAAGTCACTTTGGGAAGAAATATACCTAACATACAACGTTATAGGAAAAACAAGACTATAACCTCTGTTGAGGTGTGTATCTTAACTGATCTATGTTCTCTGTGTTTTACATATTATCTAATCTGTGCATCATGTTCTCCAGCCTATCAAGCACACTAGTCAGGAGCCAGATAGTGCTAGTATGCTATTCAAAACACAGAGTAATAAATATACACCAAGGGTGAGCAGAAGGCCTGGATGACTCACTATCGCTAAAAAAATAGAGTTTGAAAAAAAAATTACAGAGAAACACACAAAGGATAGTCACTAGTAGGCTATCATGAGTTCTTTACATGGGTAACAATACCAGTCCCACAACAAGGATGAAAATCATTCACCAGCTTTCCACTAATGTAAGAACAAATAAATGCCTCAACTATTCAACAAGAAAAAAGGCTAACATTTCAAAATATGTGAATCCATTTTCCTTTTATAGAATAATATGTGAATCTCTCATAAGCTGTTGGTTTGTTTACACTCTCATGCTTACTCTCTCTCTCAACCGTGATTATTTGTCTGCTCTTGCCTATAACAGTGTAGTTGGGCTTCTTTTGTGCATAAATATGGGGCATGATGATGTTTAATGTATCTGAGATGGTGTATGACTGATATGTAAAATTTCTCCTGAAAGAGCACTGACTGTGAATTACCATTACAGTATTGTTAGGGAAATTACTCTAACGATTGCTTTAAAAAATAGTTTCAAATCATTAACTCTGCTAATCATATAATTGTTGGAGTAAGAGATTAATGGAAAAGCAAACAGGCCCGTTTTCTAGATTAGAGTTAAATTATTCTATTAATTGTGGGAAAATACCACTAGGGGGCAGTATAACATTTATTCTTGACTCATCCAAAGGCACTAGAGCATCTTTCAGGAAACTGCTCAATTACACTTTGTTTTTGGTCAATTAAACTCAGTACATCACACACACACGCACGCACACACACACGTACACGCCCGCACACACACACACACCAGAGGGAGAGAGACAGAGGGAGAGAGAGAGAGAGAGAGAGAGAGAGAGAGAGAGAGAGTATGAAGTGCCATTTTTCTGGCTATTGTCAGGGTTACCCAAAAAGATCACAAAGATTTAAATATGCCTCAGAAACAGATTTAAATATGCCTCAGAGCTGTGTTTTATGGCTAAATTATACACAGGGCACTAATGCAAATATATTTTGGCCTTGATATCACGGAGACATCAAACAAAGCTACAATATGTACACCCTGTATGTTGAAATTTCATATTGATACTGTGTGACAAATGCATATTATGCTGTAGTAGGAACGTGCCATTTTCCATAGTTTCCCAAGATTTAATGATCTGTCAGCTAATGCTTAATAGTGGCCTGTCCATGACAGCAGCATGGCAGACCTCTGGCACTATTGTTGACAAATGGACACAACTGTGGAATGTCTCTTACAAACATTCACTTACAAAGAAACAGCTGCTGCTTCACAGCATACTTTGGTTTTGACAAGTGAGTCTAAGGGGGTGGCTGAGAAAAGCTTTATTTTGGGTTTATTGGTGTCTAGATGGGGGACATGGCGGCTTAGTGGTTAGCACGTTTGCCTCGCACCTCTGGGGTTGGGGGTTCAATCCGGCCTCCACCCTCTGTGCCCAGAGCTTGCATGTTCTCGTGCTTTGAGGGTATCCTCTGGGTATTTTGGTTTCCTCCCCAGTCCAAAGACATGCATGGTAGGCTGATTGGCATTTCCAAATTGTCTGTCATGTGTGAATGGTTGTGTTTGATTTTGCCTTGCAATGAGTTGGCACCCAGTCTAGGGTATCCCCCGTCTTGTGCCCTGAGTTGCCTGAGATAGACTTCAGGCTGCCCCGCTGGGTAGCTGGGTATGCAAACTCATTAGATATGTCCATTGTCTCCAATGTCTACATAGCTGCCCATTGTTGACTCATTGTAGAGTCAGATAGCAGTGGGCAAGAATGACTTCTTGTACCTCCCTTTGTTTCAGCAAAGCTGCTGGAGCTCCACTGCTTGGCCAGTGTGGCATGGAGGGGTCTTTACTATTGCCATGATGTTCTTAATTTTGTCCACCATCCACTTTTCCACCACCACCTCCAGGGTGTCCTGTTTGCAGCCTAGGACAGAACCATCTTTCCTGATTAGCTTATTCAGTTTCATTGCATTGCCAGCTCTTATGCTACTCCCCCAACTGACTGTGGCAAAGAATATTGTACTTGCAACCACAGACTGGTAGAAGGTCTCCAGAAATTTGTTACATACATCTCAGTTTCCTCAAGAAGTAGAGTCTGCACAATACCTTCTTGTAGACCACCTCACTGTTGGTCCTCCAGTCCAGTCTGTTGTTGAGGTGGACACCAAGATATTTATAATCACTGACCACCATGACTTCTTCTCCTCCTTATCTTGACCTGTGTGATTTAATTTTTTGTGGTAAGCCTCTGAAAGTAAAAATGCTGATGTGTAGTACTTTTCAACTTCTCTGGAGTAAGGCATGGTGTGACTACAGGAACTTACACATATCACTGTTTGAGCTTCACATGGGTGATTTATTTAAGAGCTGGTGGGAAGAGAAAAAAAGCAAATGTACAGTTGAGTATAAGTTTCTGCATGAGGGTTACAATGTGTTATGGTAAAGACGTGGCACAGCATGTGAGAAAAAATATTGACTTCATATAATATTGAGTTAGAATTCTTATTCTTCCTTGGTTAGCGACCAGTATGGGCTGTTTCTGCTTTTCTTCACTTGTAGTGCTTGTGTATGTTTTCCTTATGACCTAAAGCAGGTTATGGTTCCTGTCCATGGTGCTGATTCTCCAGCCCATGCGCTGTAGTGGGTACCGTTGTTTGGGGTTTGGCATTAAGAAGGCAATATATTTCTCATAAGACAGTGATAATGGATTAGATCTTATATTTTAGTGTATTCAAAAACTTTATATATTCCAACATGACTAAGATTATATACAGAGCCAGTGATAATTAGTTTAGTTAGAATTATATTTTTCAGCTAATCTGGAACTTTATATTCTTGTAGAACTAGAAATTTTCTTTGCCCTTTAAGAACAGAAAGACATATTACAGTGCCTTGCGAAAGTATTCGGCCCCCTTGAACTGTTCGACCTTTTGCCACATTTCAGGCCTCATAAAGATTGAAAGTGAAAAAGCACTGAAAGTAAAGGGGCTGAATAATTTTGCACGCCCAATTTTTCAGTTATTTGTTGAAAAAGTTTGAAATATTCAATAAATTTCGTTCCACTTCATGATTGTGTCCCACCTGTTGTTGATTCTTCACAAAAAAATACAGTTTTATATCTTTATGTTTGAGGCCTGAAACGTGGCAAAAGGTCGAACAGTTAAAGGGGGCCGAATACTTTCACAAGGCACTGTATATACAGTGGGTGTGTACGTAGAGGGGAGGAGACCAGGTCTTGTGTAATGCAGACTGATTTGTACCACATTGCATGTAAATGCATGTAAATTGCATGTACAGTAGGTAACCAATTATGAAAGTCATCTTACTTTTTATACTCTGAGGTAATGATTCTCTCATGAATCTGGATGAATTATAAATCAGTCAGCATTGGGCATACTTATCATGTTTGCCTGAGGCACTTGTGTGCTGAAGAACTCCACCAGCATGTATGCTTGTTTCTAGAGATTAATGCAGTTTAAATAACCTTCAATCACTTTCCAGTGGTGTTGTTAATGCTCTCATGTACAAACCTGGTTGCTGCATACTAAGCATAGTCATCAAAAATCAAGGGAAAATTATTTGACCTTACATAAACTCTGCAAAACAAGGCCATTATTTTCGTCACAGGGAAAAGTTATGACCGTGATATAGGCAGCTGTTTCTGCAAGTATAACAAGCTTGTCAGACCAGCACAATCTCCAGAGGAATATTACTTGCAGACAGGAGATGTATGACTGGGGAAAGTACATTTACAGAGAGTAGAAAATGGGAGAAAAACAAATAGACATCATTGGTGAGGTGAAATGCTGAACAGAAGGGAACTGTGTTTGAAAAAAGGGCTAAGAAATCGCTTAAAATATAAATCAAGATGACTCTGAGCCTTGAGAAAGATGAGGAATGTGTGAATATGCTGTCAACTGGTGACAAGAGCAGAGTTGTGAAATATGGTAGCCACCTCATTATAAATAAAGGAAAAATATCCAAGGAGGTAAAATAAAGGGAAAGTTTTATGTGTTTGGAAAATCAAAGTAAACAAAAACAATGTGTGACTGATGATGTCTTGATGCACTTGATGTACAACACTGTGATAATCTGTGGAGAACACTGGACTTGTGATTAAAGGATGTATAATTTCCTGTGGTTTCCTATCTGAAAGGGAAACCTTTTATTGTTGGATCCTGTTTAAAAACTTCAAGGATTCCCTCAGAGGAACAAACCTAAGTCTTTTGAGTTCTAGATGTAATCTTAAATTTTTTTTCTAAGAGTGCATTAATGAGATCCTATCACAAATACCCTCTACTGGATAACCTTTGGTTTAAAAAACCCTAAATAGATTTGAATCAAAGCTCAAGTGTACTTGATGTGATTTGTATTACAAAACAAAAGAGGCTTGAGTCTTCTGGCACAGCAGAGTAACCCAGAGATGCCCTCTAAGGTCGGTCAATGACTCGGCTCAGATATCAGAGAACAGTCTCTGGAGGCACACAATCGAAAGGCCTACAATCTTACAAGCTTGTGGAAAAAAACCCATAAAAAGACAGAGGTGCAATTACAGAACATTCTGGCTCAAGACAATGCATAGTCTCAAAACATGACAGTTTCTGTGGGCTTTTTTTTGTATGAAATTTATATAAGGCTGTTAGCGTACTGTAGGTGTGCAACAGTTGGTTAAGTGAACAACCTTTCAATTATAATTAAATTCTATTCTATTTTATTTATATAGAGCTTTTAACAAAGAAATTAATTTATATTTAAATTTATTAATGCTGTTGAACACGTTATTGTACTTTCATACCATAATTATTTGCCTTTACTTTTATGACTGTTTAATCCATTTGGTTCAACTGATCTGTAGGCATCACTTTGGTGCCTCTCTATGTCATATTTGTCTGGGATTTGGGACAGCACCCTGTCCTGTGTGCCATCCAGCCCTCCCGACTTTTTTCCACAGCTCTCCTGCCTCACTCACAATCTCCACAGTATCTCATTTCTCACCTCTTCCAGCTAATGTAATGTAGATGAGATGCCATCAGGGAGATTTTTTCCTTCCTAATTTACAGCAAGATGTGATTGACAGAACCAGGTAAGCACCTGCAGGTTGTATCCTTTTAAAGGAAGACACCCGCTGACAGTGATAAGTCATTGCTGTGAATATTGCTTCTCAAAATATATCTGAGTGAACATTATAAAGGATTCATGTTCAAATAATAATTAAGACAGACCTGCTCCACTTTTGATGTTCCAAAAAAACTAAGTGTTCCCAAAGCTTTGTGTAAAGACAAGTTTTAATAAGGTGAAGTCCCACAGAGCCTGAGAAACACTATCAGGTTTGAGAATCAATGCCTTTATTAAAACATTTATTTCGTTATACTACCTAACTCTGTTGCAGGACTGCTAGTTTCATCAATATCCAAATGACTGCTTATATGTGGTCTATGAATTTCAACATATTTAAAATCATGTGATTCTTTTACTTAATGAAGACCCATAAATCTCATCATTTTAGGCATATGAGAACTAGGCTACTAGGCCAACTGTAGCAACATTACACTTCTTTAAGTGAATAGATGGGAAATTACAGTATATACTTGATAATTGTTTTTTTTTTTTAATTTATGATCAAATATTTTGGCTTCTGGCATTAATTTGTGGTCTTCACTACAGTTAACTTGTTGGTTGATGTTAGAGAGATCAGTTTTTAATTAATATAAAATAATATCCATTCATACAGTATGTTTGACTAAATATGTAGATTAGATTTATAACCACAATAATAACCACTTTATAATTATTTATTGACACATGTATTTACTTATTCATGCTAGTTATATAGATTGCTAGATTTCTTAAAGATACACTCAATTAATATGCCAAAAGGCCTGTCCTATTTGAATAAAAAAAAAAGTTAAACATTTTAAGGACTATTGTCTTAACAAGATAACAGTGAATGAATGTTGTTTTCTGTTGATTTAATGAAAAAAAAAAAATGCAGTACAATTTATTTTGTAAATTAGATTTAATATTGAGCAAATTACTGTGTGTGTGTATGTGTGTGTGTATGTGTGTGTGTGTGTGTGTGTGTGTGTGTGTGTGTGTGTGAGAGAGAGAGAGAGAGAGAGAAAGAGAGAGAGAAAGAGTTGGAAAGATAGACAGACAGACAGACAGACATAGAGAGAAGCAGGGAGACAATGGTTCTTTCAAAAAAGAAGAAAAAACAGGATCACTTTACATATTTTGAAGTGCAATGATCAAACACAGACGGCTTCGCCCCTACTTAATGGCAAGAGTGATGGAGGGTCAAAGTCATCATCCACAAAATCAAAGCTCAAAACAGAGAAAAAGTCAGATGCTGCACATTTAATAACTATCAGGGCCCAGTTTCCACCTTGTTGTCTTTTGTGCAGAAATACTGTATGCTAGAAGAACACTACAATTGCACAATAGAGAGAGGAAGAATACATTATCTTCTCCTTAACATTTGAGCACCAAACTGACTCGTCACTTCATTTTCTGATGACATTTTCTAGCATGCAGACATAAGCTAGTCACAGAATTAAACATTCTAATGTATTACTGTATAGTGGTGCTTGAATGTTTGTGAACCGTTTAGAATTTTTACATATAATAATTATACAACCAGCAATAGTTAGTGTAGCCATCATGTGCCGGGGTTATG